>VZSZ01003393.1:25876-37649 GCA_013398815.1 Ibidorhyncha struthersii | reverse complement strand
CATAGTAACATTTCAAGATGGAAGGAGACTATAAAGATGCAGAGCAGGTATAATTTACAATAACAGGAAATTACAAATTAAGAATAACTCCCTTGCCCCCATGCCTAGTTAGTCCCTCTGTACATGTTTTTGGAACATGTCAGTAAAACATGAAGTGTTTGCATACCATAAAAAGTTAATGGATGATAGAGCTGGCAAATACTTTAAGATTATTATTAAGATTATTTTAGATATGATTAAGCTGGACTTCAGCTGAAAACAAGTACCTATACAGAATTTTTGAGTTGTAAAAATGTTAATTATTTGAAGAACTGTGTTTGATCTAAATCAAGCAAAGCCAATAAAAAAGATGTNCTATGTAGTTATATGCACTCTCTGGCTGCTACTGGTAACTGTGCCTTTTTGTTCAATGTATTCCGTTAAAACCTTGTCTTCCATGAATCTCTCATACCGCTTTTGGAGAGCACTTAGTTATATTCCTTATGTCGATGGCCTTCTAACTGATGAGCCACAGTAGAAGAACTTTTAAATAATTATTACCAATTATTTCACACTGCTCACAATGTCATCTTTCGATGTCTGTGTTTCCCCATATATAAAATAGGAGAACTGCATTACAGGATCTTTCTGAGTCCAGCTGGCCAATATTTGTAGAACTGTTACAAAGTTACTGTAATTTAATAAAATTTTGTTCAATTGTTCTTTTTCTGAAGCAAAAAGAGTGGCTTTCTTATGAAATAAGGAGCTTTTGTGAGAACATCGCATTTCACATGGACACCCAAAAAAGATTTTGTTATCCGAAATCTAAAGATTTGTGGGTTTTGGTTGTTTTTTTCTTTTTTCCCCAATACAACCCCTATAGTTTTTTGAACAATAGCAATCACATTGATCAAGTCTTCCCAGCCTATTGGGGAAAAAGAGGCAAAGTCATAACACAGAACAGTCCTTCACTATCACCTGAATAAATATAGTTGGCTTCTTGAACTAGTCCCTCTGTTTTCACTTTGTCATGAGAGAGACATTTTTAAAGATGATTCATATCCTCCTAAATTAATCTTCTGATGTTGGTGAAATGAATTTCCACAGAATACCCTATTTCTCTTCACGAACATAAAGAGGACCTAGGGTGACCGGCTCGTGTCTAGGTGAGATGAATGTCACCCTGAGACCAGCATAGCCCTGATCACGATGGACGTCTCTGTAACATGCAGCCTACAGTTGTTCTCCAAGGAATTTCTCCTGGAAATGTTCCCAAGAGACCAAGTGTGTCTTAGGCTCACCAGGTTAGGGTAAAGGAGGCTTTCCAAAGTTCTCGTAAGACCTAAGCCTTGCAGTTTCTAAAATAAGCTCATAGAGTGAGAAGGAAAAGCCCATGACACATTAATATGAAAACCCCATGGGAAACAACATCCCCATGGCCAAAGTGAGCACATAAAACAGATCTGCCTCCCTGTTAACTGTGCTACTTATCATATCCAGTAGAAAATAAGATTACTTGGGAGGATGCTTTAACCTTATAAGAAGCTTTGCTGTGGATACAGCCCTTCCATTGCATTTAGATGGACCAGTCAGAAAGTAGAAATGATAACGAAAGGAAGATTACAGTTGTCTATTGAATTCTGCATAGCTTTCACATAAAATGATAGCAAAGGCTTCTCTTCACAACAAGATGTTTTGCCAATTAAGCATTATTATGTTGTCTTTACACATGGGACTCGCTGCAGTTGCTGCAACCACTGAACTTTCTCTCAGGCATCAGCCCACATCTTATAATCACCAAAAATCCCCATCATTAATCCCATTACATTGTTCTTGGTCACAGGATAAATTCATCGGTGAATGATCTCACCCTGTTTAATCTCGTTAGTTTAGAATATTTCTTTTCTAGATATCCTTATCATAATCTTATCATCACAACCCTTGGGATGTTTGGCCCCAACAGTGCTGCCATGTGTGGTTGTTTTTTTTTTTTTAATATTTCACAATTTGATAAGAAAGTTAGCATTTAACCCTCAATTGCCTCTGATGAGACAAAGGAAATCTCTAGAAATGACACAACAGGTGACTGCATATTGTGCATGTCAATTGCTTCCCCTTGGTAGGACTTTGATTTTTAAAGATCTTCTTCTACGTACTGCCATTTCTCACGGGTATCTAGATAAAGACATAATTTGCAGTCTACTGAATGCTAACTATATCCCTGACTGTATCACTTTGTTTTGATAGAACCTACTCAATTATACTCAGTTGTGTCTTTCCTCAGAACAGACTCAAAATTTCAACTCTGAAAATATTATCTGAACTGCCAGCTAATATTGGATAAGCCTGAACTCCATCANAATTTGGAGGGGGGGGTGGGGGGGGGGTAATCTTCCCTGCATCTAATTTTATCTTTCTGCCAGTGTTCTAAAGTACAGTAATGTTTTCTCATGCCTGAGTTCTTTCTTTCTGTAGCTCGTCTTTAAAAGGTAGGCAAAGGAGGAAAATCTGTTACGTTGCACATCCTTTATAAATGAAGCTCGTAGTCCTAGTTGTTGGAGCACATGCCTCTATGTGAAGCCATGGTTTGAATTCACTTTTAACTGAACTGCTTCAAAATAGACCTCATGGATCCTACAGGGAGCTCAACAGACACCAGATTATGCTGCAGTAAATTTCCCACTTTTTTGTAGAAACAGTGAAGCTGATTAGAAAATAATCCAAGATTTTTTTGAGTCTGAAACAGACATCAGCTGACTGTATAGCTCTCAAATCTAGAATGGCAGATGCTTGCTTTGGAAAGGAGATGGATCTGTGTGTTCATCTCTGTTTCAAAGGCTGTTTATGCATTTTTTGTAACGACTGTTTCATGTAAATTCTGCTCTCCCTCTGGGTTAGATTAGAGCCCTTGGAATAACAAAATGAGGTTAGGCACAAGTGAATATGTGGATTTACTTTTCTGCTCCTCTGAGGTCTCATAAGGTTATTCATGAGTATGTGAATGACTGCAGTCTGCTTCTGAATCTGTTTTCAGATCCCTTGTATTCCCCAAATGAAGCCTTTCTGAATATTTATATATGTCATCCATGATACAGGATTGGCCATAATACTTTAGTCATCAAGTCAGCAGTTACATTTTAACTGACCAGTCCGGGGACAGGACCGATGCCATATGACTGAAGCAAAACGTGACGCATAATGTAGGTTTCATGGTAAGAAGGCACCATTCATTAATACCTCATAGTCCAGAAACAGTTTGTCAAAGCTGCTTAGTGAATGCTTATGCATAAAATCAATTTTCAGAAATCAATACTAGGCTGCGAACAATTTCTGAAAATAAAAGTAGCTACACAAAGTATGCATAATAACAATTTACATAGCTCTGTGTACAATACTCTCCTTGGAGTTAAAATCCTGTTTGAACAAACACACAAATCATTCATGAGTTTGGTCATTCTCAGCAATTCAAATAAACCGATCACAGGCAACTGATGCAGCTCTATGAGGTAAACTTAATGTGTTTTACTGTTTGGAGCGGTTGCACAGACCATTTGCCATACACTTCCAGGAACCATGTGGCTTTGTGTAGTCCGAGGAATACCACTACAGAATCATTGTGTTAGCAAGTCTGATTTTCTAATCCTCATGGTTTAGCCAGTTTTTGCCTTCACTGCTGTAAAGCCAATCAATTCAACTATCAATTACTAACATACACCTTTGTGATATATCTTTCCATGCCTTACATTTCTGCTTTTACTTCTTAACGCGTTTTCTGTTTTTCCTTCTCTTATTTTTCCTAGTCATAGTTCAAAGTCCTTCAGCTATAGGCCACAGCTTCTTATGGAGTAGCATCACTAATGTTATCCTCAGTCCTTCCTGCCTTTTATCATGTGCCATCTCTCAGTAAGAAACTCTTATCACTTCACAACTCCTTTAAACATTTATAGAAAAAGCTTCCTCTCTTTTTCTACTATGAAATTTAGCGTTCCCCAGAAAATCAATACAGTGACCATGCATCGTTTAAAATCTCAATCCAATTTAACACTGGGAACTGATGTGGTACATATGCCTTTGGTGACCAATCAGTAACTTTCACCGGTGTTGCACAATAACTTTACAACAGGCAGATGTTGGTCAAAACTGGGTGAATTGTCAGCACTCCAGAAAGCTGTCAAATCCTTATCCAGCTACACTTGTGTCCAAGAACCTTGTCCAAGAATTAAGAACTGACCATACACATGGAGTCTCCCTTGCATGCATGAATACAGGTCAGCCATCAGTGTATATGAAATAGAGATTTTGGGAAAACAAAAGTTACGTATGAATGACTGAATCTCTCTCTGGCAAGAAAAACCTTCTTTCCTTCCAATAGGTGAATGAATTTCCAACAATTATGTTGCAGGCAAGGAGATATCTCTAATTTGCCGTGCTCGAGAGTCATTTGCATTTCCGAAGTCCTGAGAAATCCTCCTGAATGAGGAGAGTTTTGAATTTGAATCACAGCTAGAAGTTAGGTCTGTAAAGGAGTGTATGTCCAGATCAGGACTGTCTTCCATAAGAGAAATCATAAACACTTTGCTTGAGAGTAGAAGCTGAGATGGAGGAAATAGAGATGTGGACAATTGTCACCTGGGGCACCTGTTTCCAAACCAAATGTCAAAAGCACAGTATTAAATCGCTTTTTTTCTTTCAAAGTTTATCTTCTGTTAAGGATGATTTGGGGTTACCTGGTGAATTAAAGAGTTCTATTCCCACAGCAGAGGTCTATAATTGCAACAGGGGTTGTTGTCCCATTATCCAGCGCCTCAAGATATGTCTCAAGGATATCTAGAAAACAGTGGGGTTGTTCCTCCACAGTGTTTCCAGGAGTTGAGAATGCAACATGGCATTGTGAAATGAACATCTCCAGTGGCTCCCTGCCATACTGCAGGACAGGAGAGAAAATACCTTGTCTCTGAGGACCTCCTGTGAGTTTGTAACAGGAGTCAAAGTGCTGTCTTGACTGCTGGATATGATCTGAAAGCGTAACAAGAAAAAGAAAAATACAGTAGTCCTATAAGCCATCAATCAGACAACAAAAATGGAGAACATCAGTACATTTTTTAGATTTAACCTAATCCCTATATTAGCATATATTTAGCATTATTTAATGTAACCCTTACATTAACATACAGGGATTTAACATCGCTACAAACAGATGACCCTTCCAGGTGGAAGAGGAGCCATGTGACACGAATGAAGGCTTCTGTAAATTCTCTTACTCTGAAAAAAAAACCAAACAAACAAACCCCAAAATTTTGGGTGGGTATTTGTTAATTAGCTATATTAATTACACTTCTGCTAAGCAAAAACAGATCAGTCAGGAATTAGGCTGAAATAGAGCGGAGTTCAATAAATGCACACTCTGACCCCTGCGGCAGTCTGATGCATTCCTGGAAGCTGTTTATCCTGTGAAAGGCAGGAGTGTAACTTGTTCTCAGGAACAAGCCCAGCAAAGATTAAAGGAGTAATTAAAGACCAAAACTTCATGCTATATGCTATAAAAACCTCTTAACAACTTTGGCCATAGTAAAGGTTTGTATTATAAATAGACTGAAATGCTAGGTTGGTTTTCTGAGCACTCTATTTTCAGACGTATTGCTGAACTGAGAGTTTTCATTGCATAATTAGTTGTGGTAGAAGAAATTTCTGCACCTTAGGTTGATTTAGTCCTTGGAGTCTCTGTCTCAGTTTCTGAAAACAGAAAGTACGTGTATAATTGCTCAGCAATCTGACTGGAGAGCTGTAAGGAACTACAAGTTAATACCCGTTAAGTGCATTTGAAAAACTTTCTGTGTAGGTGAGCTAGGCACAGACATCAGTACACAGAAGAAAATGGAATAGTTGTATTTCTGTTCACTCGTGCAGGACAGACCACCATGCAAACAGGGTGACCCTGGGAGGGGCAGAAATGCATTTCCCTGTTTTTCTGCTGTTAGCTGGTGATTTGGGGGCAAGAAGTGTATCTGCGCTGTGCCAGGACTCCTCAGGGTATAAAATAAAGTTTATCTCCTGACCCTGTGGGATACTGGGATGGGGAAAGAAGAAGCGCCAGCTCACACCCTGACCCTTGCACTTGCCTTCCAATATCCAGTTCAGTGGAGGGATGAACAGACTACGAGCTCTGCTAAGCAGGGAATTTCCCTTGTTTAACTTTCAGGAAAACAAATCATTTGTGAGTTCTATGACTTTAAAAATAGTGCGCACAGACATGAGCAAGTACTTAAACCCTCCCACCAACCGTACCGTTGTGCCTGTACGGGCACAGGCGGAGAGCTGCGGCATCATCTGCATCGATCTGTGCGCAGACATGGATTTCAGAGGAAACACTTGCAATGTGTGAGATTTGCAATGGGTGTGAAGCTTGGCATGGTCAGTGCCTTTGTTTGCAATCTCTCCAAGTCAGGAAGGGAGAGGGAAAGGGAATCTGTCTTTTATTACAAAGGCACAACTGGGGGCAGTGCTGTAATATACAATAAATAATAATAATTATTATTACTGCCAAAGTAGAAGTCTTCTCTCTAACAGCCTGTTTGGTGTGCAAAATACTTAATTTAAGCATTTCCCTTCATACGTGCATCTTTCAAAAGCCCTTTTAACATTAAATCTGACAGCATTCATTCATCTTCTGCAATTTAATTTTACTATTTCAGGGGCTTACGATGCAAAATTTAAAGGATTTTTTTATGCAGAAGATGAGACTATAGAAGAATAGTGATCCCTTTTGGCTCTAAAATGTGGGAAAGAGAATATTCTAAGTGCAGTGTCTTCTATGACACAAAAATATGTCTTATAAGACAAAACAGATGCAAAGTCCTGTTTCTATCACATATAACAGCATACAAACAAAAGGTGTTGGTTTGTTATTTTGGGGGTAAAAATTGTATTTTCCAAATAATTATCAGTAAGGAGTCAAACAGTGTTGTTGGACTACGTGTAAGAAAGCCACTGTTAATAATGGGAATGTTCTTGTTACTAAGAATGCTATTTGGGAACTGCAATGACCTTATTCCCACAAATATCGATAAATTATGTGAAGGGTCATTGCTAAATCCCCATCAGATGAAAAGTATAATCCCAACACAGAAGCAGTGACAACCAGTGCTCTGGGACCATGAAATTCTGGTAGCTGTTGTTACTGAGGAGGTTTTGCACCTTTCCAGCTGCCTCATTTTCATAAATTTATGTAGATTTATTTTGGAAGGGTGAAAAATAGCTGGAAAGGCATCCTTGGAGAAGAACATGTCTGAAACAGCCAAGGTGAGAGGAAGAAGCAGGGCCAACTTAAAAGTTCACCCAGGAGTTCATGTACTCATTTTCATATCAGCTACGTGGAGTGTTGTGGGAGGCATGCGGATGCGGGAGGGCAAGATAGCCCCTAGCCAGCACCCCAGCATGCCTCTTGTTCTCTTGGATTCGGTGTAGAAAACTTGCCTCTACAACTATTTCCTTTGCCTTGAGGCTCTGCAGTGCTGAAACTTCTTCTGAAGGGGGGAAAAAAAAAAAAAAAAAAAACAGGAAAAAAAAAAGAAAAAAGAAGAGAAAGAAAGTATCCCTGAAGGCCTAGTTCCATGATTTGAAAGCCAATTTTTAACAGCACACATAACTTTCAAGATTAGATGCCCTGAAGCAAAGTAGAGTGCAGAAAGTTTGTTTTTTCACTCCACAGGAAATATTTGGAAGTTCCATGAAATTGTGTGCGGCGAATCCTGATGAGGGGTGGGTGGGGCGAGCCCCAAAATACTGAAGTGCAAAGCAGGGAATGCTTTAACAAAATACAGTGTCAGGCAGCTGCGTTGGAGGAGAAACGCAATTCAGGTCTGAAAGGTTCGAGTCTTTGTCCCATCATTTTAATCACGGAAAGGCTTCACACGACAGACTCCTTGCAGTGATATTCTGCCTCATTCAGATCTGGTTTACAGCTGTTTGGGCCAATGTGAGTCAATTCACTTAATGAAGCTCCTCCTGATTTACATCATGCTAAGTACAGTTGGAAGGAACCAAGGAGAGCAATTCTGGCAAAAGCAGTTTCACATGATATTCCACTAAACTACATTCCCACAAAGATGCTGTCCCTTTCTTTTCTCCCTTTAATTTTTATTATGTTCAGCTCTGAATTACAAGGCTGGAAGTTGGTTCATTCCTGTCTTCGCACTTAAGATAAATAACATAACAGATGTGTCACTGTGAAGCCCTACATGGATAGCTATTTTTCTCCCACTGAACTGCAACTTGGAAACAATGTTAGATGACAGTTGTGGACATTGAAAATTGCTTGAAATGCAAGAGGAATATTAAATTCTGAACTCAGTCCAGTCTTTAATAATGTGCCAGCTTTTGTCATCAGTTACTTAACAATATATATGCGTTGTACTAGAGAAAAATACCCCATGGTATTATCTCAATATACACGTATTGCAAATTATCATATAGAACTAGAGAACAATTGCATATGGGTGCAACATGGCCCCTTGTAATCTTCTGGAGCCTTCTTTGTCTAATAAAACACAATTTGGCATCCAGTGGGGAAGAGGAGTTGCAAGGCACCCTCCACTTTACAGGTGATTGTTGTTATTACTCATGCAGTGCTATTGTGTTTGGGGGGGTTTGTTTGGTTTGTTTTTTTTTTTTAATATATCTGTATTATGGTAAGGCTGGACATCATCGTTCCTTTGTGCTGGATGCTGCAAAATTCTTCCACAGCTATTGTGGTGCTCACTGGGGTTTCTCCTTGCATATAAGTATGTGACCAACAGGTCACTAAAGATGGGCATAACACAAAGAAACTGTAAGTACCTGTGTCACTGAATTAAAGCTGGTTTGTGGTAGGCATCATAAATGGAAATAGGAGTTCTACATATATATATGAAAGGGACAGAAGAAAGAGGTGATATAAGGATTCAAGAGGGGTGGGAATGTTTTATGGCATCTGGAGAAGTAATGCATCTGCTAAGTACAATTATTTCAGTATTATTTCAATAATAACTACTTCCAAAGGAGAATTTCACCATTTAGCCGCATGCAGAAAGCCTCTGTTGACAAGTACATGTCTCTTAAGTACTCCTTGGCAAACCATGTTAAACTGGTTTTCTGCAACACACCAACCCCTTACAGAGGAGAATTTCTCTAGATGAAATAAATTGCAAACACTTTATTCTGTAGAGACCATTTTGGAATATTTTGGAAGCCATTCTGCACCAGGAGGCTTATTGTTGACTTCAGTGGGAGCAGAGGTAGGCATGTGCTGAAAGCAAAACAAAACTAAATGTTTTATAGCCAGCACATTATCTTACTCACACTGCAGGTTTCTTACAATATTGAAACAATGACTTACTAATGTTGAACTTATATTTTATAATTTATGCTGCTTGATTACTTTTGGCATCTCATTCAGTGAGAACGATGAGAGGGAGGCCAGTCAATTCTATGTTTGTTTCTATCGATTGCTATTATTTATTCATTAGCTCGTTTATTTGTGTCATGCTGGCAATATGCATGATGCTATACAGACAGATAAGAAAGTATTGACAATCAACATGCATATGCAGAAAGGAAGTTGAAATCCAACATGAGTGACATGACAAAGACAGTCTTGCTAACTACATAATTTTTAAGAATTCTGGGGTTTGGCAATTTTTTTCCATCCTTTTGCTGACTGACGTCAGCGAGACACAGCTGGAGTTTCTGCGCTGATACCGATATGACTCAGTGACAATCTATGGGAAACTGGGGAGATGTATGGTTTAATAGGGGCATTATGAAAAAAGGTTTGATGAAAGGGGAAGCAAATATAGAATCTTCTCAGTCCCTTGAGGACTGGTTAAACAAGCAAGCAGTACAATGAATATAAATTTTTATAGAACTATAATAAATATTTAATATTTAGACGCTGGGAGTACCTTAAAGTCCTGTTTGTGAGTCACTGCTGTCATAGCTAGATCTTTGGGAATAATTTCTTATTGTTTGCTTCAGCCACAGCACGAAATGTGATTAAGTAAAATGCCATGACATTGCTTTTAATCACACTGGAAATATGACTTTTTTTCCTTTTTTTTCCTTCTATTTTCTTTTTTTTTAATGGTCATTCTTAACATATATTTAACATTTGGAAGGCAGCACTAAAATCACCAGAGGACTGGGTTAACAAACCTGGCCTTGTGCAACCTTTCCAGATTCCACAGTCCATTGTTTAAGACATAATTTTCTAAGGGTGTTGGAGACCTAAATTCAAGACCATAATTTAAACCAAAGAGGAAATTTAAACTCCAATCTCCTCCTTCCCAGAGGATTACCCTGCTCATTTGGGCTGAGATGGAAAAGTACATATTTCTTTGACACATCTTTCTTAAACATTGTCATGGCATCTAAATTCCTCTGTGCATCTATCTCCCCATACTTAAAATATTGTATTTAGTAATGTATATTTCGGACATTTCCAGCTGTCCTTCAACACTGCTTCACAACCAACACACTAAGTGTAACGCAAATATGTGAAAACTTGAAGCTGAAATGGTGCCTTCAGGAAATAAATGCTTTCCTGAAAAGAAACTATTCACCATACTGTACTCTAAATTCAGTCCTGCAATGATTTATGTCTACACTTAATTTTGCACTGGGAGTAGCTATACTGAAGTCAGTGGGACAGCTAAGAGTTCAGAAAGTTGAGCACATTCATAAGATTTTGTGGGACTGAGCTGATGAAGAAGGATTCTGCCATTAACAGGCAATACAAAGAAATGAGCAGTTTGAGAAGGAGCCTGTTGAGTGTATACAGTCATATAGCATCCCTTAGTCTCGCCATTAAATTGTGGTTATTTCTTGCATTTCTCGAAAGCCATAGCAGAAGTAGTCCCTAAAGGATTCGGAGTCCTTGAGATCCTTGTGGTTTCCAGTTGAGTGGATTTACATTACAGCCGCTCTTTCCCTCCAAGTTACCTACATGCACGCTCTGTGTGTGTGCGTCCATCCTGACATAGTGGAGAGAGCCTGCACTGATGGAGAGGCTGAGCAGCTAATTTCTGGGAATTGTTGGTTGGTCTTAGTATCCCAAAAAGGATAGGTGTCTCCAAATCCATGAACTTCAAAACTTTCCCAAGATTTCTAAACGTCTTGCGAAGGGCATCCGTGAGGAAATACATGTGGTCACATTGGTGTTAGAATACACGAAATAAATGAAAATTAAACTATTTGTGTTGCTCCTTAATCACAGAATCATAGAATGGTTAGAATTCAAAGGGAGCTTGTAGATGTCTAGTTCCAACCCCTCTGCCATGGGCAGGGACACTTCCCACCAGCCCAGGTTGCTCAAAGCCCCGTCCAACCTGGCCTTGAACACCTCCAGGATGGAGCTTCCACAGCTTCTCGGGGCAACCTGGGCCAGTGCCGCAACTCCCTCAGAGTAAAGAATTTCCTCCTAATATCTAATCTAAATCTCCCCTCTTTCAGTTTAAAACTGTTACCCCTCATTCTATCACTACAATCCCTGATAAAGACTCACTTGTCATGTTTCCTATAGCCTCTAGGCCTGCAGTAATCTTGCAGATTACTTTTATGATACTTTTGACTGAAGAGCACAGGACCTAAGTCTGGAAGCAAACTTGTAGCCCAGGAAAAACAACGTCTTCTGTCCCCTTCAGTCATGACCATCCACAAACTCCTCCTTTATGCATTTAAAGGAGACCTGAAAGAATCTTAGCAATATTTGATATTTGCTTTTTCCATTCCTGAACTTCCAAATTAAAGGTATATGACTATT
>VZSZ01003393.1:5983-19715 GCA_013398815.1 Ibidorhyncha struthersii | reverse complement strand
CAGGAACCTACTTAAGCAACCTGGTCTGGTGGGAGGTGTCCCTGCCAATGGCTGGGGGGTTGGAACTCGATGTTCTTCAAGGTCCCTTCCAACCTAAACAATTCTGTGATTCTATGATTCTATGTTGAACTAAGACATATATTTGAGGCACCTTAACACAAGATATTCCTCAAGGTAGTTTCCCAGACAGCTTTCCAGCTACCTTCTTTTAGACTCATATAATTATAGAATGGTCAGAGTTGGAAGGGACCTTGTAGATCATCTAGTTCCAACCCCTATGCCATGGACAGGGACACCTTCCACCAGCCAGGCTGCTCAATCTGGCAATGCTCTAAGCATTGTATCAGTCTTCAAGCCAGTGCTTGGAGAAGGCGTTTGTTTAACCAAGGAAAATAGGACAAAATTCACTCAAAATCTACTACAATTCTAAGGCACCAATTTTGCACATTACAAAATCAGCATTCAGAAGAGATGAAGAGGGACTTAAGGTTAAAGAAAGTGTCAAATGGTCATTGCTTACTATTTTCATTTATTTTGTTCTTATTCCTTTGCTCATCCAGCATTCTCAGGTTGAAAAATGGATAAATTTATTGCTCTCCCCTAGTTCCAAGTCCTGGAAATATTTTTTTTTTCCCAGGCCCCCTTTGCTAACACAAATTTTAGGAGTCATCATGGACAAACGACTTCTCTATGGATCCCCAAAGACACTCAGAAGTCCTCTTACAGTTGACCTTCTAGATGTTGGGGGTTTTGTGCCTCAGTTTCCCATGTAAAATGGGGATTGCTGCATTGTCTTTCCTTGCATCTGAACTTTTCAACACTCCTGTTAGGGAACAGTCAGCTGCGTAATACAGTTGTAAGACCAACGTGCTTCATAGCGCATGATTTTGGAAAATTAATGAATAACATTAGTCTATTGGAGATTTATGGATATTTGCTGTCTTCCTGGTATCTAAGCGCTCTCAGAGACAAAAGACAGTAGCTTTAAGGCTGGAGGGCAAAACACCACCCAGCTCTATGTGTTGGGTCTTTATTATATCTGACTTGAGCAAATGCTATGTTAGAATAAAGGTACACAGAAAAGCTGCGTTTGTACCGCTGACAGTTGTGTTGCTCCAAGGGCAGCCATGTGTCATTCACAAATGCCTTAAGCATGTTCTAACTTTTGAAATAGACATATATCTCGTATCAGACTCAAAATCCGCCTCTGAATTTGTATAGCAGCAACAAACTGCTCAGGAAACCAGAAACATTGGATCATAACCATTGTGTAATGTACCCGTATACTGCCTCCTGCAAGCTCCTTCTGAAGACTCAGTTTGGAGTCAACATAGCTTCAGGACATGCTGAGAAACCTTGTCGTACTGCAGGGAATAGAATAGAGGTGGTAGTGCTCTTGTGGGGGTTCCTGTGGCTCACATAGCTGTGACTTGCCAGCCATGTGGCTCTGGTTAACATTTAGGAGAATTCTCCAAAGGGGAAAAAAGCTATAAAAACACAGAATATTACTGAAGAGCTGCCCAGCTATTCTATCTTGTCTGTGTGACAGCTCTGGGTGACTGGTCTCTCATTTTGGTGTACGCATGCCCCTTGGGGAAGTCAGCTTGCACATTTTACATCTGATGGGGGCACTGCAGCATATCTCCTTGTTGCAGAGATTTCTCAGGTGCTGTGATTTGAGGTAACAGTTTGCCCACTCAGGCTGTGAAGTCAAGTATATTTGCCTTGGTCTCTTGTCTTTGTCTGTAACCTTCATATCTACATGCATTTTAATATTCATCTGACAATATTTATCCCTCTTGACTGGTATATATTAGCATGTTGGTAAGGCCCATTGCTAAAAGGTCTAACTGCATTTTAACATTGCTACTGCGGGCATGTTAAATGTATGGAACTTGCTTACGCTCAGTAATGTTTAAAATTACAGATGTAAAACAATGTGTAAAATGGGATCAATTGCAACTGATGTCAATTTATTTAGCAGAATGGATGTTTGGAACTTTGTTATTTTCCTTGATCAGAGAGAGTTAATCTTCTTCCTCTGCCATAAATAGTACTATAAATTATGTCCATAACTGGTTTTAGGCAGAGTGATTAGGATGAAGTATTTGATCCTTGATCCATCAATAGTTCTTTGCCTTTGTTGGAGCACATTCTAATGCGACCCTGCTATTTAACTCTACAAGCATACCTGAGACTCATTTCTCATGTGGATAAGAAAGTCCCTTGTGAATGGTGTCCTTTGGTTTTGTTTCTGTGATACAGCTTTTGAGGAAATCAGAGCCAGGGAACTCTGTATCTCTGGTAAGGGCCAATGTACCTTAGTCCAGAAATACATTTGAGCCAAAGCAACGGCATATGGAAAAATTAAAATAAATAAATCAGCAGCTCTGCAGTAGGTGAGAAAAAAGGAAAAATAGGTTACTGGAGAACAAAATAAGGCTATTGGGTGCCACAAACAGTGAGGTTGCATTGTCTAAAGATGGAAGGGGTAAAAACGTTGATAAAAATAATAGTAAAATAAAGTGTTCCAACTTTGTGACATTGTATTAGTCCAGAAATAATTTAGAAGACCGTAAGAGAAAGAAGTACAAGGTGAAGAGTAAAGATAAGAATGATTCATAAATTGAAAGATGATATTTTTTTCCCTTCTTCTTCTAAGGAATAATGCATCCAGTAATGTAACAAGTACTTCTTCAAGGGCACTGAAGGAGTGTTGCACTTTAGATATTGAAAATAGGAAAGCCAAGAAGAATGTGGCCAAAAAGCTTGAAGATGGGGGTAATAATATTTTATTTCTTTAGTAATTCCCATGTATTGAAGCTCAAATTGACTCTGAAGATGTATTCTTGGAAACAGGAACAAAGAATAAATAGAAGTAATCTACAGAAATGGGCTGGAGAGGGGTTTGCTCATAACTGTAGAAAAAGGAGAATGAAAATAGGAGGAATGGAGGAACATATCTCTTGCTTTCATTCTCTCTAACCAGGCTCTAGGCATTTCCACCTCTTTTAAAGATATGGCACCAATGTAAAAAGAAATATAGAAGTTGTTGAACGCAGTCATGAACTGGAAGTCAAAACACGTTTTATAGAGTAGATTTGTTATTTTTGTATTTGTTATAAGTGTTCATCCTGGATAGATCCTTGCAAGAGGTCAGAAGATAAAACTGACATTTGGTTGATTTTGAGTACAAATGGTTTAAAACTTTGCAAAAGGTTTGAATTCAGAATTATTTTTACAGAACACTGAGGGAGAATCAGTGCTCTTGTACTCAAGGTTTGGGCTAAGAGTAAAGCTTATAGGATGTAGTCCAACCCTTCCATGCCTATCTGTGTTGGCTTGTCCAGAGTCTTCTTCGCCTTTTGTATTTTGGATTCTGTCTTGTCAGACAAGTTGTCCATCTCACACCGCAGGGTTTGGGCATCTTAAGGCTCCATATTACAAACAACCAACATTCTCTAAGCTTACTGCAGTTCATAATATCAAGGAGTAAAATTTCAGTAATGAGATAATACAATCTAACCATCGTCTCAAGATGAACCAGTATCCTCCTGATTTTTAATTGTAAACCTCATAGATAAAGTTCAGAAAAGTGCAGTGTGCTAGGTAGGAAACAGGAGGGAAAGCTTTTCAAAGGCACAAGCATCCCTGTCTCCATATAAGCAAGTGGGAGCAAAATATTTTCAAGTCCAGGGAGTATGAGGCCTGAGATGGCTCCAGATATGTTGGTTTTGGATCATAAACAGGAAGTAAGAGAACTGTATCACTCTGTGTGTGTTCCCATTATCTGGTGTACCCTGACTCACCAAAGCTCACAGAGACTTGACTTACTCCAGTTCGTCTCTTTGAAGACTCCTTTGCCTTTCAGAATTAATTGTATAGAAATAATAAACACATTTTTTCTTAATCAGCCATACAAAGTTGGGCATATTGGTTTGATCATAAAATACTGGCATAAGGTCAAATCCTCCCCTTCGTCAAGAACTTAAACAATAATGGGCAAATTGCCCCCTGAAAACCATTTCCTTTCGAACATGTGAAGTGTGACCATGATGGCATCAATTTTTGTGTTTCCTCACCCCCAAAAAATATAATTTTCATTGTTTTTTTCTTCCCTGGTGCAGTAGTCATACTAACAGTAATGGTGAAATACAAATTCTTGGAGTGCTCTTCAAGAGACAATTAGAAAACTTTATTGAGAAGTGTTGGTGAAGCGGTAATTGCACATGTAAGCTCAATGCCCTGATCTGTTACAGGTAGACATTATGGTTTGGAGTTTTTTCTGTGTAATAATCATAAGGTCCTGAAACACCATGCAAACTGGGGACCGTTGCCTGAGAAATTCATGTTTTCTTTGTAAGTAAAGGCGTGTATGTCCTTTTTCAATCAAATTGCTCAAATTTGACGAAGAAGCAACAGAGTTCAGCAGCTGGAGCCAGAAACCAGGAGTCAAAGGAATGAAACCCGTTCCCCTGGTTGATAAAACAGATGAATAGAAGAATGTAATTTATTTTGAGAAATATTTTTCATAATCGGGTGACTTCTAAAATGTAAGTTTGAGATATGTGTCGCCAAAAGGAGGTGTGAAAGAAGTGATAGGACATCTGAAAAAAAATACTCAACGTGGAGTGGAGAGGTTAACTAACTTACACGAAAATGTATAAAAATGCAATTAGAAAACCTATTAGGAACAAAAAACACCCAGTCTTTGCTGATCATTACTAAACGTGTATACAGGGATGCCAGAAAGTGTTTTCTAGGATATGTTGAAAACATTTTAAGTATAAAAATACCTACTAAAACACATAGTTCTGTCCTGTGAGAGATGTGAAGCAGAAGAGGTATCCTCCGAGATAAAGCAGTGACAGATACCTGTTTCAGAGAAAAAACATGAGTCACTGTTAAGTAATCAGATATGTATATCTGATGTCCGGAGATCTAAAAGGAACTAGCAGATTGTCTTCCAAACCAGATTTTAACAAGTTTCTGGAAAGCTGAGGAAATTTCCTGAAGATTGGATGACTGCCAGTAAAATCCCAGCATTTGAATGGAGCAGAAGAGATGACTCAGTAAAGTGGTTAGTCACATGTCAGTCTGGCCAAACTATTGGAACAGTTAATTCAGGACTCTGTCAACAAAGAATTAGATGCTAAAAATATAATTAATGGTAGTCAACATGGTTGCATGGAAAGTAGGTCTTGTCAAACAAATGTGTTATATTTTTTTTTACAATATTATAGGTCTGGTTGATAAAGACAATGTTGTTGACATAATATACTTGGATTTCTCCAATGAATTTAATTTAGTACCACATGACATTTAGATTAAAAAAACACCTACACGATATGGAATTCACAGGGCACACATTAGATGGATTAAAACTCCCTGTCTGACAGGTCTTGAAGCAAAGTTTTTAATGGGGAGAAATCAATGAGTTGAGTTGCTGCTAATGCAGTCTCCAAGGGATTAGAGTCTTAATCCAGCTCTCTTCAGTATTTGTATCAATGAGATAAATATTTACCAATAAAATCTGAAGATGCCACAATGGGTTTTAGATGACTGGTAACAAGCGCAGTAATTATTGTGTTTGGAATTGCCTGATCAAATGTTCAAAATATAATAGACTAGGTTCATAAACCAGACAAAATGTGCCACACCCATCAACAATGGCTACAGATCAAACTTACAAGATAGAAGACACTGTACTGAAAAATAAAGGCAACTGAAAATTAATCTCAAAAGCAGAAAAGACAAGACGATGACTATATCAATGTGGGATTTTGGTGTGATATTCGAACAAATATAGTCTTAGAAAATACCAAAAAGGAAATATGAGGCAAAATATGTAATATTGTCACTGTATTATAATTACAGGAACAGCAAATTTTTGAATTTCAAAAAAACCCAACACTGGGAAACAAAAATGGCAATCTTTTCTTCAGAAAATGTCAACACAGAATATTAGATATTTTGAAATGTTCTTTCAGTTCTTTTGGCCACAAAGGTTTATATTGATTTTGACCACACTTCATGAATAACTCCCATCCCTCTGGAACTGCATTTTGTTGTTGTTGTTTTTTAGTTTTTTTCCCTAACGAACATACTCATAAAAAGACCCCAGTCATTCATCTCTGTTCATTACTCAGCATTGGTAGAAAGGCTATTAAATTTCTTGTGGTTTCTTGAAATAAAATGTAGTAAGAAAAAAAAAAAAAGGGTTCTGCAGATGGAAGGCAAGTATTATCAATTTATATCTGGAAAAACAAAATAGGCTTCCTGTGATCTGAGCACCATATATGCCTGCTGACATATGGAAAACTTGTATAGCAGGGGACTGGGCAGAAGTATGTATTTTACTTTTCCAGACACAAGTATAAGTCAGTCCAAGAGGTAAAATCAAGAGAAATTCAAACTTGAAATTACATCCAATATTCTGCTTAGTGGCAGTTGCAATATATTGGTTCTACTCATCAGCCAACATGGTGGATTCCCTGTTATTTGGAATGTTTAAGGCAAGGCTAGGTAATTTTCCAAAAAATGTGTGATTTAATCCACCTTCAAGAAAAAAAATCAGACAACAGACTGCGTATACAATAGATCATCCTTGCCTGCCTCGTCATCCACAGAAGCTAGAAAATCAAATCAAATCAAACTACATCATTCTTATCACTTAAAAAAAAAAGGCAAAAAAAAAGAAAAAAGCTCTTGGAATTGATGAACTTTTTATAAAAGGATTTGAATTTCATCTTTCATAATTATACTCTAAAGTCATGCTCAGATAATTCAGAATGCTTCAAATTTCTCCTTAAAGACAAAATAGAGTAATTCCTGGCTGAACCTCTGAAACTCCCTCTAGAGCATCAGTGATGTTAAATTACTACTTCTCTCTCAGCGGCTGGGGTAAATCCCTTCTTTCTGCGTGTCAGACCCCTTGCAAATGCCACTCTGGCACCAGTGGTCCCTTCCAACCTCAGAGCGCTACTCCGTATTTATTTTATCTCTCGTTTCTGGGCACAGTCTGTGTTTAATTCCAAGTCATTTTTCTAAATGTATCCATGAGCACACACACTATGCATCCAATTTGGTCATCTTATTATGTATGCCCAACGCATTTGTATACATTCCTTTTAACTTGGATCCCAGCATGCAGCTCATTACTTCACTCTCCCTGCGCCTGACACATTAACTTATTTTCTTGCTCCGTAAGTCAGCATGCTGCGTTGATAGAAAGTGATCTACTGAAACATGAAGAATTACTTTCATTCTTTTGCTTTTTAAATACGAGACATTGCAATGTAGAAGGAGTTGGACATGTTGCAATACCCTATTCCAATATCCTTTCAAACCTAAATTTTACCACTACTATCTGAAATATGTTGTGAATACTTGGCAGGTATTTTTTTCCTCTTTTCCCTACTGTATACATGGTGAGTTGTGGACTCAGAGGATGACATTCTTGACAGATAAAACTCCCATCAGAGTCCATGCCTTTTACGAATACATAGTGATGTTTTGATGTAACTGTTAGGAGAATGAGTCTGTGTGAAAGATTTTTTTTACTGTAAACTACAGAAAAAATTAGAGTGACAATTACCCAAATAAATCTTAATTTGTTATAGATCTAAGTACCTCTGTACTCCCATGATGGCTTAGTAAATCAGAGAAGCAAGGTAATTTTCTACCCTATCGCTATTTTCATACTATCACCTGGTGAAAATCAAGAATATTTTTCAAAAATTTTGTATATTAACCATTTCCAATTCTTCCTTTCTGATGGTATTTTATACTGTTCTTTGGCTGTTAGAAAATTGGTTGATCTACCTGCAAAATAAAATGTAAAGCAGCAAGACTGAGGGAAGTTGTTACTTGTCAGAAGTTCCTGAAATGTCTTTGGGAAAGACCAAATATTCTCAAAGTTCTTCAGGAAGTTTGAATTTTAACAGCAGGAGGACTAGGTGGCTTTTTTTCTTCTTTTTTTTCCCCCAAACCTGGGAGAGCCAGTTTTATAACATATGAAGGTCTTTTACATCTGCAGTGCAAATGCTGTCATCTTCCAGCAATATTTCCATCTCAGGCAGGACTATGCTCTGAGGCACAATTTTACTGCTGCTGCAGCTGCCTGTGGCAGTGGTAGTCGTGATGATTTACATTGCAGGTTATATTGTTTCTTAGAATCACGGAATCGCAGAATGGTTTGAATTGGAAGCGACCTTAAAGGTTATCTAGTTCCACCCACCCTGCCATGGCCAGGAACACCTTCCACTAGACCAGGTTGCTCAAAGATCCATCCATCCTGGCCTTGAACACCTCCAAGGATGGGTCCTCAACAACTTCTCTGGGCAACCTGGGCCAGGGGATCACCACCCTGACAGTAAAGAATTTCTTCCAAATATCTAATCTAAATCTCTTCTCTTTCAGTTTGAAACTGTTCCCCCTCATCCTATGGCTCCCCTCCCTGATCAAGAGTCCCTCCCCAGCTTTCCTGTAGCCCCTTTAGGGACTGGAAGGGGCTCTAAGTTCTCCCCGGAGCCTTCTCTTCTCCAGGCTGAACAACCCCAACTCTCTCAGCCTGTCCTCACAGCAGAGGTGCTCCAGCCCTCTGACCATCTTTGTGGCCTCCTCTGGACACGCTCCAACAGGTCCATGTCCTTCTTATGTTGGCGGCCCTCTTGAAAATTCAACTCACTGCACAGTTCATGAGAAGAGGTCCATGGTACCTGACTGAATCTGTCTTTCCAAGTGAACCAACAATTCTGTTGTAGATGGACATATCCCTTGCTGAGCAATCGAGATTAACCCTTCCTGTTCTCTCCCAGTCACAGAGTTTCCAACACATTGTTCACTGTAGGCTACATTTTATAGGGCTGGTGGAGATGTCCATTGTTGGAGACAGTGATAATGGAAACTTCTGCTTATAATTAAGTTCACTCATCGTTTTCTTGATTCTTTCCACTCCCCATGCAGTGTGTGATCTAGACTGGGCATAGCCCAAGTTGCTGTTACTCTGCTTTAGTCACTTCTTTTTAGTCATTTTGGTCTTGTTTAGTTTAATAACTTCCTATGCAATGACCTCACTCCTTCCTTTTATTTTGTGACCATCAAGTGGGTCTTCTCCAGCTGTACATCAGCCAGCTGATCTAAAAAATTCACTTTGCTTTGTGTCCTGAGCTGGACCAGTGCAGTGCATAAGAAAGTAACATAAGGATGAGCAAGAGTTTAACGCAAGGCTCCACTCTGACTACTGAAGTTAGCTGGAATTCCTCCTTTCAAAACAAGATCTGATTCAAAAAGAAGGAAAATAAATTTTCCCATTAATTACCCCAGAGACCAGAGTCTGTGTCAGTTAGGCAAGAAAATTTCCCACTGAAATCAATAAGTGTTTTTGAGAGGTGAGGAAAACATACCCAGTAACCAGCCTAACTGCTATATGATTGCTAGGATATGTGCGTACCTGTGTGTTAATACCCTTCTCTGCTTTTTTGGTTTCTTTTTGTTCTTTCCCCAGCAAGGACAAGGTTCACCATACAGTACCGTATGTGCTGTGTTACATAACGATGCTTCACCCCCAAGAGATAGCAAAGAATTGGAAATCATGGAAAGGGTATGCCAAGTTAACAAACACTGTGCATGCATTATAATGTGGCTGTGAGTTTCCAGGTACCTACCTGGTAAAAAAAAATACGATAGATGCATGTTGATTTATTGAACAGGTTGTCCAGCCTATGTGTAAAATCTTTGTGACAGCAGAGTACATCATGGCATCCTGCAGCTATCCCTTGGCTTACTCATCACCTACTGGGAAATGCACTGTCCTTGTTCATTACCGCCTCCTCTTTCTGCAGATATACATTTGCAAGTTGTCTTCCTTTTGTAAAAAAAAAATCACGCATAAAATCCTTTGTCGGGTTTATTCCCTTGAATATAGCTTAATATATTCTTCCTTTGCCTGTGCTCTGAGCTGTTTTTTTTTTCCTCTGTGCATCGTAGCAGCTGTGTGCAGGCATTCAAAACTTTAAGTCAGGAATGTATCTTTGCCTGATAATGGGTTTCTTTGCTGGCTGAATAAGGATGCAGCAGGCTGTAAACATGGTATAGCCAAAAAAAATGTTGCCTGCTGCTTAAACAGCCTTCTCACAGCAAAAAGGCCAAACTAATCTGACTTGCTTCACCTGATGAAGAGAAAGCTAAGTGCAATTAAGCAGTCAGGCCTTAACATCAGAGGGGTACCTCCAGATCGGCTGAGAGTTTTGCTCATACTGAATTCATTCAAAACAAGATTAGAAAAGAGAATGAAAGTGGCGTTCAGCCAGATGGAAATGTATTTTGGAAATGTCTGTTTATGACAATATTTTCCCAGTTTTCATCAGCTTTCGTCATCTGTTTAGTTTATTTGCTGCCTGAAAATCTTTGAAAGAAAATGTTTTCACAAATGTGAAAACTTCCCATCTCTAGTTTTCTTTGTTTTTCAAAAGTAAAAAGAAAAAAAAAAAGAAAAAAAGAAAAAAAAAAAGCTTTTCCTCCTGCGATCTAAATAGTGTCCTGGTCCTTAAATCACTTCCATTGAACCCAGTTCCCTATGGATTCGGGAAACAAGTTCATTCCTATTGCAAGGAACAGAAGAGGAGGAGATTATTGGAGAAAAAGATAGGGGAAAAAAAAAGGGAGAGAAAAGGAACTGTAATACTTCATAAACCAAGCAGAAAATCAATCTGTTTGCCCACCGGTACCTCCCACATCCTCAGCCAGCCACTTCTCCAGGTTTGGGGGTTCCCATATGATGTGAGTGGCCTTCCTAGTGTGTATGCACACAAATCTAACTCATCAAAACTCTGTTATTCTCCTCCAGCCCCAAGCAAATGCATGGGTGTAGCTAGAAGCTGTAGGTAGCATAACAAGTGTAATACCGCAAATAGGAGCCAAAGACACAGCACAGCTGCAGTTTATCTGCACTCTGGGGCAGAGGTCCTCATGAAGATCTCCTGCTGAAGAGCAGGATGTTTTCAACATACCACAGATCGTACCTTGAGCGATGTTCTCAACATGGTCTAGTGACGGTTGCAAAGACACTCGTGAAAACAGTTGTGTTGCAGATGTGGGCCAGTTGCCTGTGAAAGGAGCAGGAACTCGACACCCAGACCACAGCAGACAGCTCACTTCACTGCTTCACCACTACTGAAGCGATGCCTGATGCTTCAACAGTGAACCCTCCTTTCTTCCAGGTGAGGAAAAATCAACAGATCAGTCCTGTGAGTTCAAAGCAAAAATTCTTGTTGAATAGGCTCAGTCTTTGCTTCCCTCCTCAGCTGCAACAGAAGGATTTATGACAATAGGTATGTAGCGACAATCATACGGTGTTTCAACTTATCTTCCCACCAGAAAGCATCTCATATTTTCAAATTATTGATAGTGTAGTTGGTCATCTAGTTGGGATTTTGTATTTTTTTTCATATGCAGAATTGTATTAAACCTACTTAGTCCATACCATCTGTGTTGAGAGGCAGGTAGAAAACTTGTGAGACTCATCTTCCTTCTACCTCTGTACCTATTTATACTCTGCTCTGTATATGGCTCTGGCCAGAGGAAAGATAGCATTTTGCTTTCATCAGGAATGCTGTGAAATCCGCAAAGACTTCTGTATCTAAGCTCCCATTATGTCACCAGGGTCTTAATTAAATTGCTTGTTCATATGCATTTGAAATGTCCTTCCCATCTGGCCTCCAGCTACCTCTTTAGAAGATTATAGTTTTCTTATTGGTCCCACATTATATCTGCCAGCTCAGTGAGGATCTCTTAGCTCTCCTGGGACACATAAAATAGCAGCAGGTATTAGAAGAGGTTGGAGGTCTTGCTGGTGCAGTCAGTAGAGCTTACAGAGTTAGTCACCTCCACCTGGGTTGGACTATAGTACAAGTGCACTTTATCTCCATTAGCTATAAAGAAGTCTTGTGGAACACCTGTATGTGTGTGTCCTCATCAGGGAACTGCAGGGACTGTGTACTGTCTCCATCCTCTTTGATGAGAGAAGAGAATGAAAGAAAGTAAGGGGGAACCCTTATAGTCAAAGCTAAAGTAGATTCAAGTTTCTAAATTTTTGCTTGCTGTCACAAAATCTTGCTCTTTTAAGCTGCTTGGTTTAGACATCTGCTACAGTTTTGCCTGCATAACCTAAGTGTACACCAACACAGATTTTGCTCTGTGCGCTTATACATTTGTTGGTTTGTGGTTGCAATACCCATCACCCCAAAATATGAAGCCCTTTACCTTAATAAAAACAAAAGAATGGTCTTTCTAACAGCTTTGAATTTCTTTCAGCTGCTGAGCCCTCAAATCCAGAGCTCTCTTTCACCCCACCATCTCTGTTCTTGCATTCATGACCAAGGATGAACCAAACGGTGGAAGCTAGACTACATTTGTAATGGTTTTAATGAAGTTTTTAATAGATAATTTATGGCTGATCAAATGGATTCAGATGGGATGCTGAACCAAAATGTTCTAGCAGACATATTTAAAGGAAAATAATAATGACAGAAAACATTCATTTCCATTTATAATCTACCTTTTCTTGACCTTAATTCAGTTAGTTTATGCAATATTCATACCAGCAAAAAATCTTTCCTATATCTTTTTTAAATAGTTCCACTGTAAGCCTGAGTGGATAGTAAAAGGAAATAGTAATAATGAATAGAGTCTTTTGAAATATTCATAGGGAAATTCAAAGGGCTCAGAATCTGATCTTTTTCCATTGCTTCAATTTTGCAAAATTGTTCTGGTTTGGCAGAATTTCCTGTTATATATCATATTTTTTTCATTCAGAAAATAAGACAACTTTAATTCTCAGCTCTGTTTTTTGAGCTTAAGTTGATCATGATCAGTTTTCACATCTCAACATAATAAACATGACTCTAGGCACACAGTGTTTTATTTCACGGTAAAGTCATAAAAACAAGTATTGTAGGGATGCAGACGTTACCAGTCTGAAATTACAGTTTAAGAATATGTTTATTTCTATGCAAAAAAAAACCCCAACCATAGTTCTACATAAAAGCTACCATTTGCAGAGTCTTTACAAACACATTGTAAGCACTTTGTGTTATATACAAACTAACTATACTTTTCTCTTCTCTGTTATTCTTGAACCTGTCACAATATTTTGTTAATATCCTCAGCTTTATTTAAGTGATCGCAGCCTAGATGAAGTCTGTGAAAAGGAGACAGTTTACATTGACTGAAAAACTGGCCTTGAGCCTTTGATAAACATCATATATTCTCCAGTTAACTTAGTCTTTCCTATACTGGTATTTAGAGAGTGGTTATGACCGCAATACTGAGCATGGCCAACTCTATGAGGAGTAATCTGTTTGCAAGGCAGATACTTTCCCCAGTGCTCTGTTTTGCCNCTTTCCCCAGTGCTCTGTTTTGCCAAGAAACAGGGGTAGGTCCAAAATGGTGGTGGTTGATTGTAAGGTTGTTGCTATTAGGTAAGTCATCATGCGGTGTGGATACAGAGCTGAGAATCTTTTTTTCTCACCATCTTCCTATGCCACAAGCTTATCATATTGGAGAAGTCTCTGCACTGTCCATCTGTCGGTCACCTGTGAACTTTGCCTGGCTTTAGGCAGAAGAGAAAAAACACATGTTCTTCGAGAAAAATCAAATTTCTAAAAAAACTGGTGAAAATCAAGACCTGGAGAAATAAAAGAGATCTGAATTATTGTACTTTTCAGGTAGA
>VZSZ01003391.1:45491-56168 GCA_013398815.1 Ibidorhyncha struthersii | reverse complement strand
CCATCCTGATCAGGTGGCCTGTAATAGACACCCATAACAGTGTCTCGTTGTGCATGTTGTGCAAGGCAGAGATGCTTGGCATAGTAGGCTTATTGCCTACTGCTATGTAGTGCCATGTAGAGGTATAGCCTTAGCTCCTGGAAGCAGCATAACTAGTCATTAAGACACTCCCTTAAAACTTTATTACCTCTGTATTTTGGTGTAGCTAGTTATTCCAGGTGCAACGATAAAGGCCAATCTGCTTGCTGGTTGCAGGACTGGCTTGTAGGGGTCACTTCTTTGCCCCTTACTGGGGCGTAAATGTGTTCACTAGGGAACCCATCCAATAATACCATCAACATCAAAATGCAACAGCAGGTCAAACACACAAAAATGCTAGGAGTTGTAAAACTGATCACTGTGCAGGTATTTAGCTAGGTAAATTACACTAACCTCAGAAGAGCCATGTGCCAAAATCCTTGGCACCATCTTCAGATTTTATTCCTGGAAATCTTATGTAGAGCAGTAGTGAAGATAGGTAGCTGATGATGGCAGTGTTCCCTTGCCTGCTCTGCACCTGTGTTCTGGGGTGCACCCGCTCACACACAACCCACTATAGCAATGGATAGGCATAATCTGTAGATCCTTGTTCATTCCTGCAGTATAGTTGGTAAACCGGAAAATTCAGTGTTTATTATACTACAATCAGTCTGAACCTGCTCACCAGAACTCTTGCACAAAATGTGATTTCTCTTGTGTTAATTGATTCACACGAATGGGTGAAACAGACACATGCCACACAATAATTGTGCTCAGTGATTGAGATACAGCCCCACCCTGCTACTGAAATTGCAGGTAGAGCTATCAGGGGTAGACTCCTCATCAGGTGCTAACATTTGGCATATCTGATTTGTCTATTTTTAAAGGATTTCATCTATTAGAAAGTGACACATCATTAGCAATGAAAAGAAAATTGTTCCTGTTCTTAGTGTCAAATTTTCAATTACCAGACTACATGCATTTTCTGACTCATTTATGATAGGATTAAAAGATCATTTAGTTGATGTATATGCGTTTTACACAAAACCCTAGATTTTGTTCTGCTCTTATTTTTAAGGAGAGATGAAAGCAAATGCAAAGATGTAATACAGCAAGGTTGTCTCTAACATACGTTTCCAATTTGCCAGGCCAAGAATTACTGTACAAATAACCTTGTGGCAATGCCCTACCATTGGCTTTGTGCTCTGCAGCCCTTTTGACGTCAGTAGTGGTGCACAGAGTAAGCCAAGAAACAATTAAGCTGCTCTGGGCTGGAGATGTTCTCCATGTGACCAGATACGAGACTTTTGGTCCTGATATTTTAAGACTATTGTATGTAAATTTTCTTTACACACAACAGAATCACATTGTTTGTAAATATAATGGATGATTATTAGCCTACTTTTGTAGAAGAGGTCTCACTTCAGAACATATCATAAACTTTTCCCAGCTATGTAACATAGTAAACTGTCATTTTACAATGGCCTTTTAATGGTAGGGAGGTGATGTACGTGTGTCCCACTACTGATTTTAAGACATTTTCCAATCTGAGTGCAAATCGAGCAGGGCTGGATGACCAAAGAACTGAATCTCTCAGGTCTGGATTGCCTTGTCAACCCTAGGCTGGCTGGACAGCAATCGAAAATTATTACTGCTTTGTACTTCACACAGTTTAATAGGAAACTCTTTTCATTCCGGCACACTGACCAGTGGGCAGATGGAGAAGTGGGCAGTTTGCACAGTGATGTGAGGAAACGGATGAGAAAGTTCCAATCCTGCCGCTCAGCACTGAGACTCACAATTACATTTGCTGTGCCAGTACCTTGGAAATCCCAGATGGGAGATTTTTTTTCCTTTGAGAGCTTTTCAAGTGATTCTTGCTCTCCCTTCCACCCTTACACAGTTGTATCATATAGCTTCTTGTGCATCCAAACAGTGACCTGGGCCCTGAATTAAAAATATCCAAAGGGAATCCCCTACGACATCAGATGTAATCACCAAACAAGATCTCAGTAACTGAAGGTCTTTACCAAACCAGCTGCAGTGCAGATTCCTACTACCAGCAGAATTAGGCAGGTGCCTTGATGCTGCAGTTATAATTCTATTTCATGCAACTTTAAACTGCCCCAACAAAGCAGATTATGATCACAGCATGTGAACTGGGGTGGTGGTGGGTTAAAAAGCTAAATACTAGGACATCTAAGCAATGTAAAATCAACTGCTTTATTAACTAGTATTTTGCCAGTGTGACAACAATTCCACAGTCTGCAGAGTGATGTTATAGGTTAAGATGGTTGGAAGACGCTATTGTCTAGCTCAAACCATGGATGGAGACTGGAGGAAATAGTTCCAAGGAAAAGATATAAGTAACTTTTAACTGGCACGTTTTGAAGATCAGCCACCAAACAACATTGCAGTACTCTCCTAGCACTAGGCCTTCACTGACTCCTTTGCCTGCACATTAGTACTGCTCAATGCAAAACCATCTTCTATCTTCTTGGGGCTAAATCAAACTTCTGCTGGAATGGGTGGAATGCTGCAGATGGCTTCCTGTAGGAGTAGAACAAATACGTCACTGACTTAAGCATGCACCTAGACCAATAACTATTAATTGAATTTTTTGCATCCACAAAAATATTTTGGCTTACAGAGGCAAATTATAACTGCTTTTTTTAAAACAGGGAAGGTTAGGGTGGGATTTCTATCTTTTCATAAGCATTCCAGCTGAAGATTGGACATTCTACATAAGCCATGACCTGAATAATACCACCAGATGACCACCATGTTTTCCTGTTAAAGTGAAATAATTTGTTGTTGTTGTTGAATTATACCCCGTAGTTTTGCAAGCCCCGCTGAGTACAATCTGACTACCTGAGAGGGCTAGAAAGCCAAGGGATTCTTCATTTGTTGCCTGCTCAATTGGCCTTTGGACAGTTATAGCTGCTGATCTCATCCCATAGCAACTCTTCAGCTACTGCGACCTATTTCAGAACCGGAACCAGAACTGGAGGTGATTAACATTTTAAAGTCCTGTAGAAATGAAGGTGAAAATGATTTACATTGCTCTTACTGACTTTTTATTACAGAAACAGATGTTGGATTTTTTCTGGCTGAAATAATCAGCCACAGAGCTAGTAGGTCATCAGCCCTGCTTTCCCCACCAAATGCCACAACTGTAAAACCAAATGTACATTCCAGAAATTACAAGTTTTATTGGATATGCCAAAACCAGCACCTAGAGAATAAGTGCCTAGATAGGGGGGAATGGAAAAAAAATCATAATAGCTTTGCATGATGCTGCTTAGAACACTACATTTTGTAAATCCACCGTGTCTCCATCCAAAACACTGAAAATGTTTCTCCTTTGGGAGGGAAAATTGGAAAGGAAAGTGCGGGTGAAGTTTTATAACAGAATAACTGAGGTGGCACAGTGCTTAACAATACTTGTTACCTTCAAAACATTACAAATCTTGACACCCCTGCGGTGTTAATTGAGTATTCCTCCTGGTATTGCAGAAACCGAAAAGCAGAAATATGAAAGAGGTACTGAAGATGAGCTAGGGAAATTGAAGTAAAAATTAGGATTTGCTAGCTCTTTTGGCTGTGCTTGCATTATGTGTGTCTCTACATGGCAAATTCTTACTTGTGAGGTACAAAGAAAAAAAAATACAGTCCGTTGGTTCAAACTGCATGGGGTTTTTTTGTTTCTATATTTTGGAAAAGTTATCCAGTTTTCATGTAGTTAATAGCAAGAGAGAGCGAAGACACCTACTGAGGCAGTAGGTGAGCAGTGAATGAAACTGCAACTGAGAAACAGAAAGGCTAAGTGAATGCACTTACAGCTGCCTTCTTTGGAGAAGCTGATGGTAATTAAAAAGCGTTTTACATAAAAGGTGTGTGGTTTGCAAATATTGTTGAAGATATGTAATAAGCCAAATAAAAATAAGGTCAGAGAAAATTTTCTAATGTGACTGCAGGCCCAACATCTTACTGACGATTAAGGGGATTTCAGTTCATAAATGCTTAAAGATCCAGGGTGGTTTTTTTTTAGAGTAAAATAATGGGAGCTCAATGTCCTGAATTCCTCTATAAGTTCAGTTCTAAAACATACTGAAAATTTTACCCAGAGTCTGTACGGACCTGCAACTAGCAGTTCAGATGAAGTTGCAACGTATACATAGCATGTACAATGCAAATTGGAATGAACAGGAGGATGTATGAGACTTGCTCCTAATGACTGTCCTTACTTGGAGGAAATGAGCAATTTTTTTGCCAGGGGCACTGAGCCAGAAGAAATAGCTTGGTAATGAAAGGTTATGGGTCCTCTTCAGAAAGGAGAGAGGTCAAACTATTTCCCAGTTATTGTTCTGCTAATTTCCTGGTCATGCAAGAAACTATGTTTGTTGAGACAAAGCAGTTTGTGTGCAGGTGTACAGTACAGTTCATAACCACATTTCTCCCCCTGTGGGCATGAGCTGTGAAAGCTTTTATGTCTGTCTTGGGTAAGAAAAATCTGCACATACTCGCTTTGGGAGTTCAAAGCCCAGACTGAATAGCATCCTCCAAATCATCCCTTACAAAAGCTCCTCAGATGAAACCTCATGAGCTTCAGTTATGGTCTTGCAATTAAAACCCTGGCCCTGGTATGCTGAGAGCACTAGTTGCATGCGTGAGCAGAACCACTTCTGGAGCCGGTGGGCTGCACCTGCCAGAGCTGAGGCTGAATGGCAGTTCCCAGGTACCCAGCAGATTACAATAACAAACATCTAAAATGATGATTGTCGGGTTAGAAATTCAAGTGGCTGATGAAACTTTTGGACTTAACCAGCAACTGTAGTATGTCATTGACAGAGCAGAAATAAAGCTTTACATCAATGTGGTTCATCTGCTTCTTGGCAGAAGATACCAATTTAGGACACTTCTGGCATCTAGAATTGTTTGGATGTCCCTGCCGCATTGTTACCAGAAATGAGATGGGGAAGAAAGAAAGAACTCTGTTAAAGCAAAACTGCCATAAACGATCACTGAAGGACCTCTAATAAAAGACCCTATAGAGCAGTGTGATATGTTGTAGGGTTTCCCTCACTGCTGTTCTCCCACTATGTTCCATAATGGCATGAAACAGCTACAGCCTACTCTCAGTCAGGCTCCCCACGGGATGGGAGTATCATCAGGTATTGGTGTTGTTACCTAACCAACAGAAATACGCTTCATTTATCGCTGCTAATAGATGTGGCATTTCCCATGGAAACATAACGTCAGGAAACCTTTAGGGAGAAGGGAAAACATAGCTTTGCCTAACAAATCCACCTCACACCCAAATTTCCCAGACAGTTACACAATTTATGACCACAGTGAATCCAAAGAGGACTGACAGGTTGTTTTTTTCCTGAAACAAATATTTTTTGCACACTGGGCACCTTAACCACCTTCTTGCAACTGATGTGATGCTATGCAGACAGAAAATGGCTATACCTCATAAGGATGAGGGGTTTGGTTTTCTGCAGACTAATATTTTATCTGAAGTTTGGATTATTTCGGGGAAAGATTTAGCACTTTTATTGAACAGCTTAAGAGGCTCTTGAACAGTGTTTTGTGTTACTCACTTGTCTGTGCGCCAATGCCTGCTTCAGTAGGAACTGTTTTTTGATCACAAACATAACATTAAAGTTGTCTGTAAAGGATCTTTTAATGCATCACACTAACATCTGTTTAATGTAATTTGGAATGACTGTTTCTTCTGCCCTCTCCAAAGAAACTTTGAGCTCATTTCCAGCAGATCCTGTGAGGGGTGAAAGGGTCATGCAAAGGGGTACATGCAGGTGAGGTCTCTGCTCTGGTGGAGTTCCTTAAAGACTACAAGGAGAGAAAGGGATTGTCAAAGCTGAGTAGGAAACAGGGCTACCTTGCCAAAGAGATCTGTAGTAAAAGTTACACATGCTAGTGGGAATTTGTAGTAACTCAGCAAAGCTTAGAAAATCTACTAAGTGAACTGCCTTCTTTATTTGTTTATCTGTGTTCTTAAAAAAATGTCTGTTGCGAGTATTTAGCTGTCACCATTTGGTATCTGGAAGCCCAGATATGTTAACACGAAGGCAAACCTATGTGCGATGATTTCCACACACTCTGAAGACATTGCCCTGTAAACAAAATGCACAGTGACCATGACTTACATAGGTTACGTGGCTACATCTGAGGTAGCGGGAAATATCATCTGAGGTAGCGGGAAACATCACCTGAGGTGATACTAGAAAGTCCCATTTTGCTTCCTGAATTGTGTCTTATGAAGGTTGCTGTTACGGATATAAAACCATAGATATTAACATTATTAAAATTGTAGCCTACAGAAATGAGAATTTGCCCTAGTAACACGGTACAGCTATGGACACAGCTGGAAAACATTACAGGTGAAAACAACCTCAGGACCATCCTGGAATCCAGTCTTGCACCTGCCATGCTACCAGCTTGAATGTGTGGCCTCAGGAGCAGCTAGGTTCCTCCCTTTGAAGAGGTAGAAGTTGGTGCATGCCCCAGCGCAGCTGGTGTACCTAATGCTGCGAGTGTGCACTCTTGGTCAGAGGTGGCAAGGGGGAGGAAGGGGTGGAGAGAACTGAGCACACGGCGATTGCAGTTTCTCTTGCACAGTGTAAGGTCTGATAAACCAGTTCTCTTGTGTCAGTGGCAGGTCCATCGATGATGGTAGAATGAAGTTTATGTAATATTTTGGAGAAACTGGTCTCTAAATATGTTTCTGTACACACCGTGGAATAACACTCCTGTGCTTGTCTTGTAGACAACTGCATTATGTTATATTGTAACTAAAGAACATTATTTTAAATTGGGATTAACTTTCAGTTTAATAGGAATGTTCATCATTGGACAAAATTGGGGATGCTTGCTGTATTATTTTCAAGTGGTGATGGGACCTAAGTGCAGAACTAACCAGTAACTTTTTATTTTCGTAAGAAAGTCAATATAACCAGACCTTTTCACGAAAATGTTTCTTAGATTCAGAGTTGTTCTAAAAAGGTTTTCTGGGCCTGGCATGGAATCTGTAATCTGCAGGAACCAAAGATCTGAGGTCAGGGCTTCCCAAATCCCGGCTGAGTACATTACCAATGAGATACTTTACTTGTGTGAGGAACAGTCTTCTGAAAAGTCTTTTTGCCAGTACAATTCAGAGCAAAATAAATTCTGAAGGCAGTTCCTGTTTTTCATTGGTTTTATGTGGATTTCTGAGAAACTTCACCTAGAATCTGAAATCACCTAGTGATCCTCTTGTACTGATGCCTGACAATTATTTTTGTTATGAATATTTGACTGTCACTTTATCACCAAGAAACATTGCAGTTAATACTGAATATTTATTGAATGCACGAGAAAAACCTAGCCTGACAAGTCTCAAAAAGAAGGCTGACCTTGTGACTATGATTAATGGCTTGGTCCTTGCACTTTTTTTAAGAATCCTGCTGTTCTTTGTTTTGGACGACTTGGACACAACATGGTAATTTTAATCAAATGAAAGTGCATGTAGTGGCCTGTGGTTGTAAACGTAGGAACTGTTCATAGGGAGAGTTTTTTAACTTTTCCCACCTGTTTTCATATAAAGCTCACTTGCAAAGGCTTTGACAAGCTCCATGGTGTGCATGCCCTGCAAAGACAGAACTCCATTGCCTCTAATAATTTACAGCCTAAAGAGATTACATTGGGCTCTGCTACAATCTTTTGTCTTTCTAACTTTAATCCAAGGAATCAGAAGGGGAAAATAGCTGTAAAACGACATGGCCATCTACTGATAGAAAAGTGTATAGCTTCGAAGAGGTGTGCAACTGGAAGGAAGGGAGCACAGGTTTCAGTGCTCGGTTAATATGAGTTCTCTAAAAATGCCATGATCCACAGGGCGGAACTGCATGAAGATCCGACAGCATTTAATGAAGAACAGGTGTAAACAATGGATCACCAGATTACTAGTTAGAGTTTGTCCAGCTAGGAAAAAAATACTGGTAGAATTACAGCAGCATAAACCCTCCTCTGGACAATCTGCTGTTGATATGTGTGTGCATGCACAAGTTTCACTGCCCTGACGTTATCCAGGTACTCACACCTTCAAGTCCCCAGTGGGAACATCGCCCTAGAGGGAAGCATGTTGCTGCAGGAACTCAGATGCTTAAGGAACTCCAAGGTCCCTTTTTCCCCTCTTCGCACTTTTACACCATTGGAAGTGAACAGAGATTGTAGAAATCTCCTGACTACGAAGGCAGTTACCCGTCATGCAATGTAAAACTTCAGTCTTCCGAGTTGTGTCCAACTGATACACTGCAAGGAATAAAGACCTCCATCTAAAACTAGAGCATCTCCAGTTTACATTTTAATAAAAACAGCTGAGAAAGGTGTTTGATATTTAGCTACTGTCTTGGCAGAAGCAATATTGGAAACACCTAAATGAATGGACACCGTGAGAAAGCAAGCCATGGCAGGATTTAAGGGGTTACCCATCAGGTTGGTTTGTGACTCATCCTTCCTGGCCCTTCTGAGCCCCTTCAGCACTGCTGTGATACAAATGTCAGCAAAGTAATTATCCTGGGGACTTTCAGGCCAATTCACCTCTGACAGCTCTGTGAATGTTCTTTTCTCTACAAGGGTATGTAGAAACTAATTAATGGTTCTTCTGTGAGCTCTTCTGCAAAATAATTCTTGCATATAAGGATCAAGTCTGATATTGGCTGCAGCCATTTCAGACACGGTGAAGTACCATCTCGGGGGAGATTATACCAGTTAGCCCAGGGGTTTAGAGATCAGCATTTTTTTCCATTAAGGGGAGGGAGGGGGGCCTTCCAGAAGGAAATCACCTCTTTGCTCCATACTCTGTATGAATATCAAAATCATCTGAAGAGAAGGTGAGATCACAGAAGCAGGCAGAATTAAATGCCAAGCAGAAAGTGGAAATAGCAACATTTGACAGAGGTGAGAATAAGCTGCTACAGATTAAGGCAGAGATGCAATATCTTTCAATGAGCATTAACACGTTACCGTAAGACTAGAATAGGAAAGTTTAACTCTCCCCGCATGGAGTGACACGATGAGCTGGATTTGATCTTGCATATGGACTGTGCGCTAATAGGTGAGTGCTTGTGTAGATATATGTATATTTGTAGTCTGTGTGTTTGTGTACAGGCTCCTTGTGAACACGATAATGCGGATACCTTCTGATGTACTGGTACACCTCCTCTGTGTCATCTGCTACTGCTATGTCCAGACAAGTCCCTCAAGATATTCCAATTAATTTACACACATAACTAATTTTATGGATTNNNGAATGACCTATGCAGATATATATGTGTGTGGAGAAAATGTACTGGCAGATAAGGCACCCTCTGTGATTAGATGGATGAGGAATGGACAAGCGGAAAGCTTCACAGGCTGACAGGTTCTTAATGTCTGTGTAACTAGGAGCCCAAATCAAGTTACATACATCCTCAATGCCTGAGAGGAAGATAAGGGCAAAGTTAGTCCTTTCCTGTCCTACAACTGCTGAGTTATTTCATTTTCTGACACGACTTCTCCACAGATAGAAATGTACACTAATATATATTGTATCACAATGGCTACCTGTCAGAAGTTGGAAAACACATTGGCAAAAGAGGATAACAGCATTTGGTATCAAGCTCTATTATCTAGTTATTCAGTACCTAGTTATGCCAGTAAAATAATTGCACTAGAAAGCTACCTTTGACAACTGCTACTTGTTGGAAATGCATGTGTCAGGATGGCCAGCCAAGGAAGGAGTATATGCAGTACAAACAGATAAAATAATGTGATACCAAAGGGATGAAGTTCACCTTGTTCTGTTTTTGGTCCCATACTCTCTTTTCCCTTTTCTGTAGCTGAAGACTTCCAGTGAACCAAAAGCTTCCTGCATCATTCTTGGAGAAGCACTCAACTGTTGTGTAGCCAGAGGCTGTGGTTACTAAGTCGCTTCAATCCAATATAAATCCACGTTAACTCTAGGAGAAGCGATGTTGCTTCACCACCACTCATCACTCATGCTGGCACAGGCACTAGTGAGGCCGTGTGTCAGGCAGGGTAAAGAAGTGATTCATCTGAAAACGGTTGCTGTGTGCCAACAGGGTCATGCATTCATGGTGTATTAAAGTGAACCCGGAGCTATAGCCTGAGAATGGGTGGCTTGTGTCCCAGGTGTTGGGTAAAAGGCTGGCTGGGGATGTGGGAGCCAGTGGACAATCAGAACGGGGCACATGAAATCAGCCATCTAGAGACCCTAATCAGAAAATTAGGCGTAGGAACTGGTAGCTCCACGGCAAACGTATGTGAGTCTTTATGCTTCCCCTTTTTTTTTTGCCTGCTCCATAAAAGTTGCTCTGAACTACACTGAAATAAATGTGGAACCCCAGCCTTTAAATGTGCTGTGCTTTTACAGAAGCTGGGGGATACTGCTCAGCTCAGAATGGTGCTCATCTAAAACATGTTGCCAGTACGGGGTATGAACACGTGAGTGCTATTGTGTGTGTAAAGGTGGGAACCTAACCATTTAGATTTATCTGTGGGCGCTGGGCGACAAACAAGTGTAGAACAAAGTGCCTCTGCTTAGAGACTACATTTTGCCACAGGCAGTAGACATGGCTGCGTGCAAGTCTTGAT
>VZSZ01003391.1:20746-32066 GCA_013398815.1 Ibidorhyncha struthersii | reverse complement strand
AGTGCTCAGGAACTTCTGGTAGACTGTGAGCAAAGTGGTTGTCACAGAGCAGGGGGCCTGGGACCAAATGAGGAGGAGCTGGGAGTAAAAAGGAGGAAACAGCTCTTTTTCCTTGCACGTTTTCAGAGNCGAGCAGATTGGAGGAGGAGGCAGGGGGTGCTCCAGAAAATATCTTGAGAGACGTCCTGGGAGCTGCTCTCAGTGCCAGATGCCCGTGCACGGGTAGGGGCATGACTGAGTTTATTGACTGCATTTTCTGGTCAATCCAAGGAGTACTCTGAGTAGAGTGTGAGTAGCAATTGCTGTATCTAGTATCAGGAAGTGCTCAGGAACTTCTGNNNNAAATTATCGTTCCTCTTAACTTCTAAGCAGCCAACTATTGTAGTATTGGCCTTCATAATCCATGTTGCTGAGACTACTGCTGTGTCTGCTGGTAGCGTGCCTGCAAACCAAGAGCGCCCTGGGCCCCCCCTGTTTCTTCTTACCCACAGGTGTCACACAGAACATGGCTTACTGCAGTGATGCAGGGAGTATGAGCAGTTTATGTTTGTACGGTGCCGTTTCCTGTCTGGCAAGTGTATGATCCACTGGCAACCTTTAGGTGTCCCTAAGCCAGCTTTTTGCAAAAAATCGTATGGCTTTTTACAGAAGTTGTGTGGCTGTAATACAGCTAAAGAAGGTAGAATGATAGAGGGCAGTGGACACAGAACAAGCAGCACGGAAAAGCTCTCCTTGTTAATACAAGGAAGTGTCATGTTCTTCTGCACCATGCATCTCTGGTGTGTCCCATGCAGTAATTTATGAACTATCATCCATGATCAGTTGCCATTGTCGGTAGACAGACATATGTGCATTAAACAAACCATAAGTACGTAAGTGCTTCTGCTGATTTCAGGATGTTTAGAAAAGCAGTGATTGTAGTCCTCCTGTCACTTTTGGAGTATCAGTTATGTCTACGGCATTTTGGGGCAGCTGACTTCCAGATTACAGCTGTATAGTAAAAACTGTCCTCTTAATACACTCCTTAATAGAAGGAGTGCAAGCTCTTCACACTGCTTCATAGACATAGGTTTCCTCTGTTTTCCTGTTCTGCTGCAAAGACCTTGGACCCCAAGGCTTTGGTGTGCTGCCAGGATGCACAAACAAGACCTGAAAAATCTGGGCAAAACAGCACATTAAAAAAGCTATATGAGCATCATGAAGCTGAAAATCATGCAAAACAACTGATTGACTCAGAGATTTTGTCGCTGCAACTTCTAAGAGGTGGTTTGATCTGCTTGGAGCTTTGTCCAGGGATAGGTCCCAGACCAGGGGCCTGGGGACTCTCAGGCCTGTTACAGGCACACAATTATAAGGAGTGAAATAATCAATCTGCCAGAAGGGAGCTCAGAGGTAAGCATACAGTAGGTATCTCTGATGCCTGACCTGCTTTCTGGGGGCATTACCAAAAGAATCACAGAACTGCTTGAGCTCTTTAGTACTGTTTATATCCCAAAAGGCAGAGTAGCAGATCATGAACAGATTTCCACGTATCTATGTTAAAGCAGTTTTACCAAATTTGAAGAAATCAAGGCCTTTCAAGTGACCTTTTACCATCCTCAGGCATACAGACTAGTGCAGCAAAGGAATCAGTCCCTCACATGAATGCTACAAAAGTATTTGCAGACAGATCCTCAGCACACAGGTAAGTTGTTGCTTTATCTTTTATTAGCATTTTCTAAATCCTCCAAACTTCACTGAGATTTCCTCCACTTGCATATACACAATAGTTTCATGACACATTAGCTATGACTAAGAAAACTTAACAGGACTGAACTTTAGATTCTTCTAGTACCATGGATCGATCATGGATTGAGGGAAAAGCCTGCAGATGTTTCTCACCTCACCACAGATAATCTAGATATGAGGTAAATTAGGTGACTCAGAGGAGGAAAGAGCCTGGCAAAACATGGGCCAAGGTAGTGTGATTACTGTCACCTTTTACAAAACGGTAACATTTATAGGGGCAGGCAAGCCAGGTCAGCGAGTTTTGATAGCGACCTGTCAGATAAATGGAAAAATGTCTTTCATGTACAGTTGTTAAAAGTACTGTTGAAAGAAAAGATTGGAAGCTGGTATTGGCTATATTCCCGGCATCAAACTCAGAAGAGGAAGTGTCCACCAGATTAAAACGTGCACAATGCAGCAGACTTAAAGAAGGATGCAACTTGTATCTGAACTTCACTCGAATATCTTACTCTGGACATTTTTTGCTAAGCGAGGAAGGGCTGGCATTACCCACCATATTACTGGTGCTGATTAACATGTGCTTTCTGAAAATACACACCAGAGTAGGGCTGCAAGCTAGAAGAAAGAGGAAAAACATACCCCGTTAAAAATTAGCAGAAAAGTGGACTTGAAAGAGCAGTAATACACCACCATAGAAAAAGGCCATCTCACAGTAAAACTGTCATTGGAAACAGCAGTGTTTTGCCGCTGAGGATTATAGTTATATTAGTATGAAAAGGTTCTATTGAACTGGTAAAATACAATCAGATATAAAAATACCACTTATCAAGTATGACTAAGAGATATATGGTCTTGTAGCCTTACACACCAGGAAGTGGATATAGAAAGTTTTGGAGCGTTTTTGTTTGGTTTATTTTCCCCACCAAAGACACCCACCCTTTTCTCATTTCACTTCTGATTTCTCTTATGGCTGATCAGCCACGTTCTATCACAAAATCTGATTGCTTGGGTTGCAACAGGTTCTCTAGCATTTGCAGAGAAGCACTGTTTAAAGTGAGATTGTAGTGCTGGCTTTGCAGTGATATTACTAACCCTTTTTTTTCTGCTACAAATCAATATATAATTTAGTGAAAAAAAAGAACAAAATCTCATTAGCTCTTGCACAAAAAAAAACCCACAACAAAACAACCTAACAAAAAACAAAAGAAAACAAAACAAAACACCAAAAAACAACCCAAACCTAAACCCACAACAAATTTGCCACCCTCAGTTGCTGTGTGCCAAAAGGTATCTGGCATGACTGATTCATCCATTTGAATATGGCAAGGATTGGTAAGAACAGGGAAAAGGCTGGAAAATATTTTGCAAATTCTCCCTCAGAGGAAATTGATTTTAGAGATTACAGCCTGACCAAAATCACAGTTCCCTGTTCTGCAACTGTATCCTCTTCATTCCTCCTTCCTAGGTGCATGCTTTGCATCTGGCTTTCTTAAAAAACACTTTATTTGAATAGATCCTCCTATAAATAATAAACTGCATCATTTTACTGTTTCACAAGTTTGTTATTACATCCACAGATCTGGTCAACAGTAAATTTTGATATAATTGATGTGTTACATAGTTTTCAGCATTTAGCAGATCTTTGCCAAAACAGACCTTTTTCTGAGATGTGAGATAGACAGTAGATATACCTTGCATTATAACTGCATTTGAATGAGAATATCATGTAGCATTAAGTTATACATCGTGTTAAAATAGATATGCTGTTTCTGAAAACTGGTAAACTTCACAAAGAGCACCATCAGGTTTGATGAGACACTGAGGCTAATGCTCCATTGGTTTTACACTGCTAGCCTTGATGTGCAAACTCCATCGTATCAAATCTCTGCAGGCTTACTGCAGCTGTGCTGCTCTTGCCTCCTGTATAAGGACACAACATTAGTTCTTCCATCTGCCTGGAATTTTCTAGTGTTCATGGTTATCTTCCAGCTTTAAATACTCACTTCTGTTAATATGTTAACAATGTTAATTGTTATGTTAATAGCCTTTCATACAAAGGAACTGGAAAATATTTAATCGCAATATATATTAATGGGTGATGATATTAATGAATGATAATATTCATATTCTCACTCTTCCTTTATTAACTCTCCTGGTTTTCCTGCATCTTGTGCTGTGCTTACTCTTAAGACAGCCAACACTGATATGGTTCCTTAGAACAAATCATACTGGCCTACTTTCTTTCCTGAAGGCCTCTGGATGAGAAAACAAGCATTGACACACCTGAAGAGAAGTACAGCAGATAGGAATGCTTTTTCTGGACTTGTGGTGGGGCACAGCTATGTATTAGATCATGTGAAGGGGATGGCTGCGTGCATGGTCCCAACGGTGGGTAAGCAGAGCAGCGTATGTACAGCCTGCCCTTATCAGATTTATGATGTTTGGAAAAAATATTAGCCAAACCCTCCTTTTCACTTAGTCGTATTACAATCTCTATTTATCCACTCAAGTGCAGAATTGAACGTGGTAACAGTCTGCTGCATTAGGACTTCATCAAATGGCTGCATTTGCAACAGCCAGTAAAATGAACGTAACTGAGAATGCAGGGACTTGCCTTGCCCACAAATTATATCTGTTTCGCCTTTCAAAGTAAGAATTAAGTCATCTTTCCAAATAATTGGTAGAAGGCTAGGAAATTAAATTAACATAAAAAAAACCAAACCTTTTTTAAGGAAGGGGAGAGATACAGCATATCTTGAAGCACAGGCGAGCAGGAAATGAGTAACCACAAACCTGAACAAGTCTTAGCTCTTCCCTCTCCTTTCTCTTTCCTTCTCTACCCCCCAGGCTAAACAAAAAAAGTATTTATATATAACATTATATACTTTAAGAAAGAATAAAGAAGGAATCAAAGGAATCATAAATGAAACTGGAGGCTAAGTCCACCAGCTAAAAAAATGGTGCAAAGATGCTGCAGGGATGAGAAATTTACAGTAGAATCCACACATTGATACTTAAACAGGGGAACCACCCTAAAGCCAGAGTTGTGTCCACGTATATCCATGTAACCTTTCTCTTAAAAAAAAAAAAAAAAAGGCATTTTATACTGATTTGGGTAACTTTCCTTGAGATGATCCCTCACACTCTCAGACTGACCTAATCCCAGCTTCTGGATGTAGTTCCATGATAGCCTGTTTCAAGTGTCTTCCTCACTGCAACACAGTTGAAAACAGCTGTTTCAGAAGAGTAGGAGAAACACTACAATTGACTTTGACTCATGTCTAGACTTCTGTTTTGAGCCTGGAAGTCTTGTGATTGTAAATACACTTAAGTTACACACCCTGCTCTGCATCCACTACAAGTTAAACTCACCAGAATACTACTCAGCTAGGCAAAAGAAATACCTGCCTGTCTAGGGAAATTGAAGTAAACTGCTGAAGGATTGGTTAACCAATTTTTGCAAAGTGCCAGGATTTTTTCATCAAAATCAACAAGTTTTACTGCAGTCACAGAGTAAGCATTCCTGTAAACTGAGATGATTATGCTTAATAAACTGCTCAATACAGGAAAATTTTCCATGTGTTTTTATCAGGGAATAATTTGTTCTTCTACAAATCAGGCTTCGTTCTCTGTATAACTCTTCAAATATAACTCATTTTTTACAGGAGAGTTATGAAAAATTGAAATAAAGAAATTCACTTAGTTTATAGTGAGCTAGTAATATTTTTGTGCAATCTTATGCCACATCCATTAACCAGAAACCAAGAGACTGGGCACAGCTCTTTAGCTTTAATTTTCTTGACTCACGTGCAGCTGTATTTTGCAAAGTCTGTCTGTGCAGTCACCTTGTGCAGACAGTAAGTTTGTTTGTACAGAATAACGATTAGGATCTGGTCAACATAGAAAACAGAGTTGCACAGAGAATGTAATGAGGTCTGCAGACTTTATACTTCTTATATGGAAAGCAAAAGAATTCAGCTTTGCTCTTTAAATGCTACTAGGAGAACCTCATTAGCAAAGTCCACTTGATATGGTAATGAAAGTGATGCATAGGGGTCCACCAAGCCTGTGTGATCAATTTTCACAGCACAGTATGCAGGAAATCACTGATTTGATTGATTGATTAAATATTAAAACTTTGATATATAGAAGCAAAAAACAGTACTACGTTAACATACCAGAGTCTGGGTCAAATTGTCTTTTAACACAAGTACTTTAGAATCAATAAATGCTTAGTGGCTCTTAATTACTTTGTAAAAAGCAGAATTTTTCAACCTGTGTCTTAATATGTGAACTATTAAGCAGATTTTTTCAACTCGTGTCTCAAAGAATTAAGTTACAGGTATGCAAAACCACCAAACAGGAGAAAAATATTTTTTACTTCTTCTGTGTGAGACTAAAATCCCCCCTCCTGAACTAAGGCCAAAGCAAATGTTTCCTGGAAACCAGAAACAGAGTTTTCAAAAATGATCGCTTAATTTTAAGAAAGCCCCAAATCAAGCCACAGTTATGTGCACACTTTAATTATACACTCAGATAACAGTAACTTCAGGCTGCCTGTATGGATTTACGTGAAAATAATGCTATCATGTTGGTGTGCAGGTACTTAAATAACAGGTCTTTCTACCGTGTATGCAAAGAGATGCCATATTGCACTAACTCTTACCTTTGCACACCTGAGATGACACGAGTTCTCACTAACCCATAGGTCAACAAAAATATTAGGTTTATAAAGTCCGTGTGCTAAGTTTAGTTTTCAATTTATTTTTTTCTTTTTCTTTAACTTTCAAGATACTTTTAACTGTTGAAGGAAATCCAGTCACTGAGGTAAGGAGAGGGCTACAGTACACTTCAGTCAGTCATCCAGTTTGAACAACAGGAAAACTAAGACTAGCACAAGAATATCAGATTTCATTTAAATTTTTTAAGCACTAGACTGAAATGCAAATAACAACAGTACACAGGCTGCAGGTAACTGGTATCACTAGGAAAAGCGCAAAGCCAGAGCCCAGCTAATTAAGAGGTAACAGCCCTTAAAATGGTAAAGTAACACTAAACTGGAGTTTCTCTCAAATAATACAAGTAAAACTGGAATCCCTAAGTGATAAGAAAACTGCTGAAGCTGTGTCTGGTGTAGCCTGGCATTAGGTAAAGCTCAACAGAAATGACTCCTTGTTAAATATAAGCATCACCAGACCCTTTCAACCTAGTTTCTCTGGTGTAATAATGGCTTTTCATTTCAAACTCATTTAACTTGAACAACCTGCTGTTTAACATCTTTGTCGGCAACATGGACAGTGGCACTGAGTGCACTCTCAGCAAGTTTGCTAACACCACCAAACTGTGTGGTGTGGTTGACATGCTGGAGGGAAGGGATGCCATCCAGATGAATCTTGACAGGCTTGAGAGGTGGGCCCATGCCAACCTCATGAGGTTCAACAAGGCCAAGTGCAAGGTCCCACATCTGCATCGGGGCAATCCCACGCACAAATACAGGCTGGGCGGAGAACGGCTTGAGAGCAGCCCTGTAGAGCACTTGAGGGTGTTGGTGGGTGAGAAGCTCAACATGAGCTGGCAATGTGCACTTGCAACCCAGAAGGCCAACCACATCCTGGGCTGCATCAAAAGCAGTGTGGCCAGCAGGTCAACAGAGATGATTCTGCTTCTCTACACTGCTCTCATGAGACCCCACCTGGAGTACTGCGTCCAGCTCTGGAGCCCCCAACATAAGAAGGACATGGACCTGTTGTGGCAAGTCCAGAGGAGGGCCACAAAGATGATCAGAGGGCTGGAGCACCTCTTCTATGAGCTGAGAGAGTTGGGGTTGTTCAGTCTGTAGAAGAGAAGGCTCTGAGTAAACCTTATAGCTTTCCCAGGCTGGATAGGGCTTTGAGTAACCTGATCTACTGGGAGGTGTCCCTGCCCATGGCAGGCGGGTTGGACTTAGATGATCTTTAACATCCCTTCCAACCCAAGCCACACTATGAATCTATGACCTTCTCACACCTGCTCAAGTAATTCAAGCATTTTCAGCACTACTTGGAGGAAGCATATGTAAACCGTTCATCTTCAGATATCTTCCTACTGATGAGAAACTATTTGCAGTGGTTCAGCCTCTGCAGTGGTTCATGCTTTTGAATTATTCTTGTCTGACTAGAGAGAGCACTCTATAGTGTTTTAGCAACACAAATCAAGAGAACAAAAGTAAGTTTGTGCTGAGCTTAAAGAAAGAGGTCCTCCATTTCCCATGTATCTTTACTGGTTTCCAGAGACTTGCTTCAGACCCTGGAATCAGAAATATGATTATAATAAACTTTTAAATGTCCAGTTTGCTTGTGGTACTTTATATCTTCACACCTGCTTTATATTAAATTTCACCAAAGTCCTTTAAGTTAAGAGTCAGTCTTTGGAGAGAAGAGGAAGAAGAAATAATGGATTTTCATGCTACAGAATAGCACATATTCCAAATAATCCATCTCTATAAGAAATAGATCCCAAGTGATGGTGGGGGACAGATACAGATCCTCTGATGTGTGTTTCAGGATTTCAGTGAAAGCTCTAACTCTGAAGGGAACATGGATCCTTTCCAGGCTGCATAAACTTCATTCATGTGGAACAGCTGAGCACTGGTACCCTGCCAAGATCAGCACTGTTCTACACAGACTAAAACACACCATCTAAATTACCGTTATCTTTGCAACAGGCTCCCTCAGCTTCTGAACTCAAGAGTTGCTCACAACCACAGGAAACTGCCCCTGCTTCTGTAACCAAGAGTGCAAACATTGGACTACGATAATTTTTCCAGTGACGTTGCTCACGGGTCAGTTGAAGATTGTCTCACAGAAATACCTCTTCCAGCAGAGTTCTCTGGTGTGCTATAGACTTGCTCTAGAGCCCAAAGGAAAGCCACTAAGCTTGGCAGAAGGATATAGTAGTGATGCAGCTTTCCAGGAGAGGCTGCAGACTGGAGACATCATCTTAACCATCAATTACCAGCTGGGAAACAGCAGACATCAGGTAAATGGGTACCTGGTATTATTTTCCCCTGCCACAGCCAGACGCTACCACCAGTCCAAATTCTGCCCCAGAACTTGCGACGTAGAGTTACATTTTTCTGAACTGCTCCTCTACTATTATTTTTAGCTTCTCTGCTTCCTTTTATTCCGTAGCTTTAAAAACAAACCCAGCTGCTGCCTTTTCATCTGTTTAACAGATAAGGATACTGATTTTGTATAAATTAGTTTGATATCACATTAATCTATTTTTAAGAATCCCGTTCCAAGTTCTTCAAAACCACTTCTACTTGTTTCTGTCTCCTGATAGGATCGAAGTACAGTACAACCAACACTGTCCTGGAACAAAAAATTTGTCTCAAGAAGCAGCAGATGGATGGCCTGCTACTGTTTACGCTGCTGTGTTCCATTTCAGCCATTGCCACCTTCTAATGAAGCCATTGAAAACAAATCTTTAATTCAGTGATGTATACTGCATGATCAAACACCTGACTTTGTAGCACATGACTGAAATGATCACAAGGTCAGGCTAACTTACTTTTAGCAATCTTTGGTCCTTGATATAAAACTCCAACACAGGAAACACAATACTGTCTTCAGAAATTGGGATTCAAGGAGCAGGGAGGGTTCTAAGCTGGAGAGTCTGTTAGAAAACAGGCCACTGAGTTTAAATACTTAATGTGACCTTAACCGTTTTAAGCAAATTACATTTCAGGTGATAGGACATGCAAAAGCTGAATTCAGTAAGGTGGGGTTTGTCTTAGTAAAATAGTGTAATAACATGAAGATTATCCACCTGGACTGTCTAAGAACTATACTAAAGGCAGTTCAAGAAATGTCCCATTTTCTTTTCTAGAAAATAGGGATTAAGCATTTGATTTTTGATGAAGCAGACTGAAAATTTACTGGTTTAGTTTGAAAAAGCCTCAAATAATTCAGAACAATTTCTATCCCCTAACAGGACAGCACTTCTAACTGGAACATAGCTGATTTTCAATAGAAAGGCACACACGTAATTCAACCAGAAGCACATAAGACAGAATATCCTTCAGTGTGCAGTTAGGAGACACCATAAGCTTGACAACTTTCATTTTGCTGCTCTTCTTAAAAACCTGTTTTTCTTATTGTTACAAACTCAAATGCAGCTGTGCTTGGAAAGAGTCTTAAATTTATCCAAGAGTCTGTAGTGACACACACATTGGAGAAAAGTAAGGGGAGTAACTAGGTTTGCGTAACTAGTAAGATATTGTATCATCTTCCTCCAGCTGCAATTCCTTCTAGTTATAAGACTTTTGCTTTGTGTTGTTTGTTTTTTTTTCAAATCAAAACTTAACTGCTAGAGTGAGGCAAAAAGTAATTTATTGCCTGAAAGTTTTCACAGTGATTTGTATTTCACAAGATGAATAGACAGTTGCATGAGAAAAAACAAAGTTGTGGGGAAAAAAAAGCAGTAATTTTGGTCCTACAAACAAATTACAGCATTAGCTAGCTACCTTGTGATGTAAATGTGCCTTTTTCAGGACACTCTAGTAAGGACTTCACAGGCAATCTCTGGGCCCGGATTGTGCTTCTGTCACCATTCTTCCCTTGTAGCACCTAGATCTCTCTGTAGAAGAGCATACGGTCTTCTGGCAGCAGCTAATTCCACAGATGTAAACATAACATTAAACTTTTAAATAAAATGCTGCAATTAACTTGTAGGATGTTGAACCCACGGCAGCAGAAGACATCACATTGAGAGTTATTTATGAATACCAATTCTGCCTCCAAAGCTTGATAGAGAAAACGGTGACATGGAAGAGCCATTCTCTCGACATCCTGTGACACTGAAGAATTTTAACCTTGTGAGCTTCGTTTATGCAGGAAAAAGACTCATGTAACAGATACATGAACATACTTGCTTCTCTGGCCTCTTACTACATGTCCTTTTTTCTTTGCACTGCGAAATTACATCATGTTAATCAACAGCATGCATGCGGCTTGACTGTGATAAAAGTCTGAGCTAGTAAAAATAGCTGGCTGATAAAATATGAAGCAGGACTATGTCTGTCTATTATGAGTCTTGTTCAACAATTGTTCTAATGAAAGCTAGAGAGAAAAACTTCGTGGCTTTGGTTTTTGTTTCTTTCCCTCTAGGATCTTCCAGTTCACACAAAACATCGCTCTTCAGTCAACCACAGTATTTCATAGGGCTAAAACATTTGTTCTATTGTTTTAACACTTAAACAGTTTAGAATTACATCTGCGGATGACTATTTGCACAATGCCTCCATCTTACACAGTTCTGGTCAATCAAGTGCTGCTTTCTTTGGTAAGTGCTCATTTAACAAGCTTTACCTGTATCTAGTTCTTTCCAGATAATAAAAAATACAAAAATCTGGTTCAATATATTTTTAAAAGTGGGATGTTAGAGTGCTCTAGACTTCTTTTAATCTCTAAAATACTTAGTGTGATCTTTATTTATCCCCAATCTTTCAGAAGAGCTTTTAGTTTATCCCCAATCTTTCAAAAGAGCTTTTAGTTTATCCCCAATCTTTCAAAAGAGCTTTTAGTTTATCCCCAACCTTTCATGCGCACTA
>VZSZ01003391.1:368-20725 GCA_013398815.1 Ibidorhyncha struthersii | reverse complement strand
GTTTTTTTTTTTTTCTTTTTTTTTTTTTTTTTTTGGCATTTTTTTTTTTATATCATAGACTGCTGTGTTGGACTGAATCTGTCGAAGTTGCTAATAGGGAAGTTAGCAACAAAAATTGAAAGTGCGATTGTATCTGAAATACTTTTCTTACCATCACAGTAGGGAAGAGTCCCTCAGTAGGGTATAATATTGGGCTGCAGTTAGTTGAGCAATCTGAAGGAAGTACTTATATTTTAAGTCTGCAGGGAAGCTTGAAAGTGGCTCAATTTATTTTTTAGTTCTCTTTAATTCACAGGAAGAAGCAATACATTTTTAAAATGTTTATTCAGCTTCAGATACCTCTTCTAAAGATAACTCTGGTATATTCAATATATATCTTCCCTCATTCTGTCAAACACACTTAAGCTTTGAGGTAATTTAGGCCAAAATATGAGAACATTTTTAAAAAATAAAAGCAAGCGATCAGTAAAAAAAATTTTAGGCAGGATAAATAGAAAAATATTCTGTCTTCCTTTCCCTATGAATAATTTCAGCACAATGCACTTCAAAAAGCAAAACAATCAAGTCACTAAGTCCAAAATTAAGTGTATTTCTCAAGCAAAACTGCAAGCAAGCAGTTTTCAGCAAGCATTTCACCTGAGTTTACATTTCAGGGATTGGGCCCATAGCAATAGAGAAGACAAAGCATCCGCGGCAGACCATCCCATATCACTCTACCCCTTATTTACAGGGGTACAGGAAGGAAGGGGGAGGGGGGAGAAATTTGCTAAAAAAATAAAAGCAAACCTTGTCTTCCTGGCTCCTTGTGGGCAAAACATGGTTACCCTCTACAGTAGCATCTCCATTCATGCCTGTCAGACAGTACTGACTCTGCCAGTATTATCTTATCTGCACAAAGGAATCTACATCCAGGGAGATTTTGGAAAATGTTAGCAGTGTCATTCTGCTGTCCCAGAAGGACCTTTCAGTTTGAGGAGCGTATTCCAGAGACACAAGGCACTTGCTGGGAAGGCCTGAGATGAAACCTGTGAGTTTAGAAGATGGTCCTCTGCCCATTCAACAACAAGGTTATGCCACACTTCCTCTGTGAGATAATTCCAAAGGAACTCTCGATTTAAAATGTGGCATCTTCTGGCACACATGAAGATTATTCCTTTGGAAAGCATGATCTCACCCTCTCATTTATATGCTATATTGGAAGGCTGCAATATTCTAAGATATTTTTACAGTTGTAAAGATATATTTTGGGAATGACATAGGCAATGCAAGTTATAGTTCTTTAGGCTGAATGAAAAAAGCTAATCGGAGTCTTCATCATCGAGGTATTCCTCTGCATTACTTAATGTTCGGACTGTACCTGGAAAGAAACAAAGTGCTCTATTAATCCATGATAAAATCTGAAAAGGCTTACATTTGCAATGCTTGCAAACCAGCATCTGAGAAACCTGATTTCCTCTACTAATTAGAGATGTCAGGGCTACGCAGATGGGGCTGTAGATCTGGATCTCAAGGGTAGAGCTAATCTCCTACATATGAGATTTAATCTGTTTGTGACCTTCAAGAGCCATCTTCTGGCCTCTTGGAACCTGTACAGCAAAGCTGGCACTCTTTCATTCTATTTTCTGTATATATTACCTTTAAATTGCAAAGGAAAGGATGGGTGAGTTGGTGGAAGAGCCTCTATGGTTTTATTCTGAGTGCTTAGATGGCTGTCATTCTCTGCTTAAGATCAAACACATTCCATCTATTCTCTCCCTTCCCTCTTTTCTCACCTAGGTTTTTTCCTGAATAAATATTTCTTAGATCTACTTATGAGCTTTTGCTTTTGAAGGATACTAAGCAGAAAACAGGAGTATGAAAGTATATTCAACAGATGTGCATCAGTGCCTGGAGAACTATATCTACTTTCGGGACTGTACAAAGATAAAGAGCATGGGATTTTTGTGATAGATGATTATTTGCCTACAGATTTTCAAATATATGGGAATAGGAATATGGATTATATATATAATGTAATTATATTGTACTACTGAAAGCCAGGAACTACAAGATCCTAGTCAGTCATAGCTTTGCAATAACATATTAAAACAAAGTATTAAAAATATCAGGTGCAAACATAACAAGACTGACATAATCTACAGAAGTGATACCCACGTTATCCTAGACTTCTGGAAGACAAAAAATGAACAAGTTTAAAACCAACCTGCTTAAATATTTTTCTCTTAGATTTCTTTAATCAAAACAGTTTTTTCTCCTTTTGAGTAGAAGTAGCAAATGAAGAAAGGGAAGAAAGGAAAGAAAAGAAAGAAATTGTAGAGCCCTGTGCTCAAGGGGCCATACTTCAAGAAAGGACAAATCCCATTTCTTCTGTATAACAACTGTTCCCTTGCACAAATGACAATCTTTTTGCATTTCTATGACAAGACTTCAGTAACTTTCATTTCTTAGAATATACTTCAGCGATCGTGACATTTGAATGTGTGTGTATACACACATAAAACACAAAACTGAACATTTAAGTGTAGCCAAAGTAAGCTTCCTTAGATGAAACAAAATGTATAGATGGACTATGACAGAAGCCACATCTAAATAGGAACAGATGTGAAACTGGGGACAGGAAGACTACTGTATGGGACTGAATCTCTGAAAAAGAGCAATCGTTTCATGCACAGACATTGGAAATACTGAAGTGTTTATAGACACAGAACAATGAAATTAATAAAAATAACCAAGAAAGTACAAGACACAAGGGAATTATACAGATCAGAGGTGTCAAGAGATTATAAAAGGCCAAATTTAAACAGAAAAACAAACAAGGAAGCTAATATTGAAAATGCAGTTAGATTAAGAACATCAGCTCTTAAATCAAGGCAAACAAGAAAAGACAGCGTGTGAGAGTACCAGAGACTGGTGACAGATGAAGTGACTAAGGATGAAAAATCAGTCAGCTATGAAACAACATTAATTTAGATGGAGTAAAGCAAATGCACCAGAAGTAGAAGATAAGTTACCTAGTTTCAGCAAATGAAATATTAATGCAATTATTAGGGACATGAGAACAAAAAATACTCCTGTATCACATGCCTACAATTGACAGGCAAAGACTAAATAAGTGCTCCTAAGGGGGATTAACTAACATCAGAAAAAAAAAAAAAAAAAAAAAAAAAAAAAAATTTTTGCCNNNNAAATTTCTGCCCGTGGTTAAAAACTGCTTTCTTCAGAGTCAAAATTGATGGAAATACTTTGTCAAGGTTTTCTGGGAAATCCTGATATTACCTCTATCAAAAAGCTGGACAGTATTTTTGCTGCAACTTCTCTTCTTGGCCTTCTAAAGCCGCAGTCAGCTTTTCTATCATTTAATTCCCATAACCACTAACCAGGATGAGCATTCCTCCTGTTCTCACTAGCCCTGTGATAATACAGTTGCTAGACTGCATATTCCACTGTAACAAGCTGTAGCTCTTCCTGTGTTTTGAAGTAATTTCTCATTTTTTGTGTAATTCACCTAGGGTTTCCACTCCAACTTCAGCCTCCTGAAAGGTACAGGTAGCATTAATTATGCAATACTGAACAATTCAGTCTTTGTTCAGCTTTTTAAAACAGCATTGTATCTCTAACTCTTTTGTACATGGACACTGTGCTATTAGGAGAGATGAACACAAGTGGGAAGAAGTGAGAGTATTTTGATAAACACTTGAAAGCATTCTTTCTTTACTTCTCTAGTAGACAGTCACTCAAAGAGACACAGGAATAAAAAATTCTAAAAAATTAGCAGTAAGAAAATAAAAGAGGAGCTCCTGTTCATGTTTGTTTGGCTTAGTTTGGAGGAACAGACAGGCGTAAAGGGGAACATATGACACTGTTTTACTCTCATACCCTGTCCCTTGTGGTATACTGCTTTTAAAGTAGTTTCCATCCTTGCTTTCTGTCTCTCCACACTGAAGGGCTTGTCTTCCATTTCCTTCCCTTCCCTTATTATTTCCACATCTTCTGAACTCTTGCCTCTTGCTGACACAAGATGGCACTTTGTGTGGAGCCAGCAATACTGAATGTGACAAACCACACGTCTCTATCATAACTGCTGAACTAACCCTCTCAAGCGAACCCTTCCAAACACAACTCTTAGCCCATGTAGGTCACAAGTGTTTTTTACAACTATCAACATACTGATATGTGGTCAAATATTAAGTGTCCTCTAAAAAGGAAAAATGTATCAGAATAACAAGATCAGAAATACCTGCACTCTGTTTCTTCTTAAGCAGGGAAGCACAAGCTGCATTGGTTGCCATGTCTAAAGCCAGTTTCTTCTCATTGTTCTTCAGATCTGTCCTTGCCCCTTTATAATAGAAAATTTTCATCATGAACCACTGTCCCAGCTATTTCTTGAGCAATGGTATTACAGTATGAGTTTCAGTAGCATGGGTAAAACAGTAATGGACAAGGGAATCTCATCTGTGGACTGCTCTGAAGAAGACTGACAGCTATGGAAACTCTTCGATAAGCTACAGTTGGCTAGGGAACTCGCAGGCTGCTCTCCCTTTCCAGGAAGCAGATGCCATTGGTGTTCTGGGGTTAAGTGCCTAAGTTTGTCTGCAAAGCAGGATGAAATTTATCTTTAGCAGGTGAGATGTCTACTCCCCAAACAGCTGCCAGAATTTTCTGCAAGCCTTACAAAGTCAGGCAGGTAAGCTGGCTAAGGACTGTACCTGGGTTATAGGAAAACAGTTAAAAAATACAGATTAATAAACATTCAGGAGTCTAGTCTGCCACACAGATTGTTGAAACCTTGGTGAAGATCTTTACCCTTTGCCAGCAGCATCTCTACAATATCTGCATAACCTTTCCATGCAGCAGCATGCAAAGCTGTGTCTCCCAATTTGTTCTGTGGAGTTAGAGGGAAAAGCAACAGGATTAAAATACAGCAAAAAAACTTTCAGCTTGTACCAAGGATGAATAACATCACACCTCTACTGTAAGGGTCTGTTGGTTTAACCTACCTGTTGGTTTAACTCTAGGTTTGCCTGGGTAAACAGAACATCCACTATATCTGCAGAAAACAGGAGGGGGGAAATAAACAGAAAAAATCAGTGGAAGCAAAATAGCTTTTCTGCATTCATGGTATAAATTTTGGTTAAGATTCAATGAAAGAGTCACCCAATCAGCTAACGAAAATCTGTAACAGTCACGCTACATTGAGCAAACAACCATCAATCACAAAGAAATTCTACTGCATAAAACACCCAAAACAATACAACACTTCTTTTTGGTCTGTCCTTCTTCCCACTCTGCTTCTAACAATTATGCTGGTTAGAACAACTGCTTCAACAGCAACAACAAAACACACAGCATTTGATGAAGCTGAACCTCCCTTCTAGGTTTAACTTCTCTTTTTTAAAAAATAGAGTGACATTAAAAAAATCCTGGCTTTAATATTTAGTACTGCAATTTTAGCAATCAGTCTAACAAGCAAATCAAGAAAACCGGAGAACAGTAATTTCAAATTAATTCTCTGATACCTTTGTGGCCTCCATGGCATGCCCAGTACAGAGCTGTGTTTCCAGCTTTGTCTAAGCCATTGACCCCAACTCGATTATCCAAACACTCTCTCAACCAGCTTAGGTTGCCTGAAAGACAAATTTAGTTTTGATGATTTTTTTTTTTATTTGAAAAGTTAACAGAACCATTAAAGGCATGTAGTTCTTTAAGTGTGTCAGTCCTCCTATGAATTACGAGAAAAAGCAATTAGCAGCAACACTTACAATTCATAAAACAACCAGTCCAAGTCATTACCAAACATCTTTTCTTCCACTCCCAGAAGACTTTTACAACCCTATGTAGTTAAACGGATGGTACCAAACTCTTTTGCTGTGTAAACCATCACAGAGTGACAGTTCTACCAGGCTGTAAACTAGCTCAGCTTCTGAAAGCTGCAAAACTTACCAGGTAACTTGTAAAGACACTGGACAACCAAAACAGCCAGGACATCTTCATTCTAAATACATTGTTATTTTGGCAGAAAACAAACAAATCATTCTTTAGCGTTCCACAACTAAAACCCAAATCACACTTACCACGTTTGGCAGCTTCATGCAGCGGGTTATCAATAGACTCAGCTTGCTCTGCCACTGAAATGAAACCAAGAGTAAATTCTAACTACATAGAACTTTGATTTATTCCAGAAGAAACAGTAATACATATTTGATTCTATTATGAAAGGGGATTTGAGTGATGGACTAGTCAGATGCACTTCAATTTCCTGTGTACGGGAAAGCAATTCAGAGAAGAGCTTGTGAAAACTTCAAACAGCAGCATCAAATTGATCAGTGGTTGCAAGCCACTGGGAATCTGGCAATATTTCACCTCTGTTGTTACTTGCTTTTCTACACTTGTAAGATGGTTTTGAGCAGCTACATGTGGCTAGGCTTTCAATCCACAGCTTGCCACCTGTAGTTCTGAGTGAATTATTTCCCAGGGGTCTGGGAAGTGTTACTAAAACCAAAATCTGTCAATAGGCTTCCTATTTGGTTTATGGAGATTTTTTATTTTCCCTGGAAAACTTGCAGGAGGTCTGCAAGTCCAGACTGCTTAACCAATGTACGTAGTGATGGGCAGATTGAAGTTCAGGCTTCTGTAGACCTTTCCTTCATCTCACAAGCTTTAGGTTTTATTAGAGAGGAGCAGCAAACAGTTCCTGGCCACTGTGCTGTTGCAACGGCAAAAAGAAACTGAACACCACTGTGAAACAGTTGGCAGTGGGACCATGATCTGGAAACTCTTTTTAAAATACTCCTTTTTTAGATGGAAAACCCTGTGACTACTAAGGGTACAGGCAAGTAGGACAGCATACAATCTGAGATGAGTAGGCTCTCTAAGACCTTGCACTGTGGCTTGTAGTAGGAGACAGGGAGAATGTGAAAGGGTGTTCCTCAGATCAAACTGTTACTATAATCAGATGCAATGTAGGCAAGTATAACTTATGTCAGTTACGAGAAATAAAAGAATCAAGACTTGTGGCCGATCCAGATCTTTGCTTACTTTGGTGTGTATTTCTCTCATAATGCTTGTAATTGCAAGATTTCACATGCTTATCTCTATAGCTGTGAGTAAAATAAAATACAAATGCTACATTCTTATATTTCAGTTTAAAAAGAATTGTGCAGTGAACAGAATCCTGAAGTGGAGTGGGAGAAGCCAGTCCCAGAGCAGACTGCCATTACACAAGCAGAACATACTAGTCATATCCAGCAGTGCTTGCTGTGCACAGCAGAAAGCATTAACACTAGTGACAGCTCAAAAGCCTAAAAATAACTTTGCCTTTAGAAAATTGTCAGAAGCTCAGTAACAAATATTTTTAATGCAGCTAGCTCTGATTCTGTCCTTATCAGCTTTTCCATTCAGAGTCTTTTCAAATGTGTTCCTTCCAGCCCAGCAGATGGAGCACAAGACCCCACCAGAGGCTCAGTAGTTTCAGCTGTCTCTAACTTTTGCAAAAATGTTGTGGAAGAGCACAGGAGATCACAGCGTTGCTCTCACTAACTGCACCATAGGCTTCTATTCATGTATTTCTAACTACAAGTCAGGACAGAGAACCATAGCACTGCTACCACGATGTCTCCCAGTGAAGAAGGGCCAACGTGAAGCTACCACAGTTACTAATGTATTAGTAGTTTTAATGCAATCTGCCACGTTTAAGATGATGCCAATGTTTAAGACTGAACCTAGGCAGTCCTAACAGTGGCAACTAGCCCTGTGGGGATTTTCCACAGTTCACCTAAATCAGAAGATGTGTTCTCAGTATTCTTCACTCTTAGGGTCTGCAGAGGCTTCTGTTCTGCTTACGCATGAAATTTTTGCAAGTGTGCAGATCCCAGCCCATCTTCCCCTGCCCAGCCTAAAATGGAAGTTAAACTGTTGTTCAGGTAACTTTTCAGTAAAGCATTCTGGAAGCAACTTTTCCAAATTATCTCAATGGCAACACACTGCATTAGTAAGTTGTTGATTTTATTTTAAATATTACACACTTCAACATTCAAAAGAAATTTGAGCGTAGGTAAGTGACCACCTCTGGCAGCTGGCAAGAGCAGAATCAGTCTGGAAGTCACACACTGAAGTGAAATTTGATGTCATGGTCTCACTAACTGCACCATAGGCTTTTATTTGTGTATTTCTAACTACAAGTCAGGACAGAGAACCATAGCATTGCTACCATGATGCCTCCCAGTGAAGAAGGGCCAACATGAAGCTACCACAGTTACTAACGTATTAGTAGTTTTGACGCAATCTGCCATGTGACATTGCTACTCTGCCTACATTTCCTGGGAGGACTAGGAAGAATTGTGCTGTGTTGTCTGTAGTCATGGCTTTTCAAAGTGATTTTAGTTCAATCTGAAAATACAATTTCTATTCAGTCCAAACATGTATAGGATATTTAATATGATGCAATCCCCAAGAAAACAATGTTTTCTGTGGCTGAATATATTAAAAAGCAATACATGGCAAACAAAACAGCCCTATTTCTTAAGTGGAAAAAAGAGTAATCAAAGGATGTCTACAGAATTGCTTCTTGTCCATATGCACGTTTACTTAACAATTCCAGTATTGATTATTTCTCTGTAAAAAGCCACTCCATGCTGTGTCAGACTTCTTGATCTCAAAGCTACAAAGGCTGCATCTGTCCATCCCTAGGTCTAGTTAAGAAAAAGACAATGTACAGACTGAAGGAATATAGCCAAGATACTGCTAATGAGAAGATCTTAAAAACTGCAATACGTTCACTGAGGTTATCAAGAATACAAGCCTATCGGTTTCATGGGATGTCTCTAAAACCATCCTTTAGTTCCAAGTGTTCTTCCTCTCAAAACTGAGAACATCTACTGCTGTTACCTGCATAACCAGAAACATGAACACTTGGCAAACTCATGCTATCTGCAGGTTATAAAAACATGACAGCCAGTCCACTGCTGGTGTACAGTGGTGACTGATATTGCCAGTGTTTTCTGAAATACTCTGGTAGAGGACTGTTAAATGCCAATACTGTGATTAGTTTTTGAAAATAAGTGTATCAGTTATTTTTATTTAGTGATTTCTTCCTTTGATTGTGAATTATCTTAACAAATTAAAATATTCTAGGCGTTACCATAGTTGCTTGGAATTAGTCCAGTTCTCCCTTTGCAAGTTCCTTTCCACCAATTGGTATCACTCTGCAGAAAAAAGAGAAAATATTTTAGAAGGGATATGCTGCACCTCAGAAGTCATCTCAGAAGTATTCAGTCTGTATGGGATGCCTTAGACTCACCATGTCTGAGATGTAAATGATATCTCCTTCTTCAAAGTACAGTTCATCTGGCTTTAAAAAAAAAAAAAAGGAAGAGTAAACAAAAATCTGAATGTGTGTACTTATGTAAACAAATACCTGGATAAAGCAGAGTACATTCAGCTCTTTTTTCAAAAGAATAGTCACTCAAATTCTCTAGCAAGTAGGCAACAGTCTGACAGTCTTTCATAGTGTAGTTTGACTTGCCTACAGATAACTTTTTGGATTCCTTCCTGACAACTAAAGAAAAAAGCCTGTGGCCTTTCCAATAGAGCACTGTGCAACAAAAGCAGTGAAATACATTTTCTGTTTGATAACTACATCCCTATTTTGGTTGGTCCCCGTTCATCAAATCTTTTAGTTCTCTGTTAGCTTTGTTGCCTTTGGAAGAAAAGAAAAAAATCAATTAGATTGCTGATATTAAATTGCAGGTAACTGATATGAAAGAAGAAAGCATGTTGCTTTGAAGAAAATCTGGACTTAAAAAAAGGAGAGCGATGATTAATCAGGCAGTTTTAGTCACGCTAAGAACCATTATCCATCAACAGGCTTTTTCACTGAAAACATAGTACAGTAAGTCTAACAGGCCAACCCTAGCAGAACTGAAGAAATGTTATTATAGGTGAGATTAAAATTAAGATTCTCAAAAGCCTAAAAATCTAGATGTACTTACCGTTCTGGGCTCAAATGTATACAGGGCCCTGAACACTTTAACCTGCCCTAAAAAAGAAAAAATAAACAGTATCAGTATCATGCCTTCTAAACACAGCATAGACATACAGCTCTCAAATCCAAATAAATTCCTTTCCTTAACCCTTAAAGCTGCTGGCTGGCTGAATTTGTGCCATGCCTCTGTCAATGAAAGTCATGATGAAAAAAGTGAACCCAGCACCATGGGTTTTGAAGGAAATGGGCCAACTGATCAGCTAAATGTAAGCTGCTGCTTTTGCACACCTAATACAGTCTTCATAGCTCACCATGCAAGTCAACTAAAGTGTTGCCATCAACTTCCGAGCAAAGTGTGGTTTCAGTCATATCACCCACACACAGTCATACATGTTGCATATATTTTTACTAATCGTATCAGATTTGACCAAGGATACAGAATTAAGGAAAGAATAAAGAAACAAAAAAAACGACCAATATCTGCAACATGTTCTCATAATTACTTGTGGTCTTTACTAATTAGGAAAATAATGCAGTAGCACAGAAATCATTGCATTTAAGAAATATGACAAATGGTCACCAAGTCCAAATTTATGGAACGTACAACTGACATGGTGTTCTGTTCAGATGCTTAAAATAAGCTATAGCATTTACAATTCCACTAAGTGGGCAACATTTAGTCTAACAGAGCAGTTTTGAAGAGACTGTCAGCAGCATCCAAGCCAAGAAAAGATAACCTTAATACAGAGACGTACAAATTTAATTGTATAAACTGCAAAAGAAGCACTGCTTTAAATGTTTTTTTAAAAATTCAATAAAGGTACATTTCAAGAGCACTGAGCAGAAAGTATAAGGTGAGCACAGGAGAAGAAACATGTATCTTACATAATTTTATTAGCTAAAGTCCACTGAACTCAATGGAAAAGTATATTACGCAGACTGTTCTGTATTGTTTACTTTTAAATATCTGAAGTCTTAAGTATGTAGGTTTGTTTACTTTTAAATATCTTCAGTATGTAGCTGTATTTCACGTTCTTACACTACACTGTACATGTTTATATAGATTAACTTGTGGTCCAAGCAGTATTTGGTCCATCAGGATAATGCATTACTTAGACCACACAAAATAGCCCAGGCTATTTTGTATCCTCAGAGAAACTGATGAACTTACTGACAAAGGTTAGTACTGTACAATAAAGTGTGCATACACAAAATCTTACGTACTATATTACATGGAAAGAACTGAGTAAAAAGAGAGCAGGTTTCATTATGTCTCAGGAGTAAGCCTTTGCCTTTCTGTAATGAAGAACCACGCTAAAATTTTTTTTGCTAGATGTAGTCTTTGTTACTTACCCCAGTACCTGAAAACCTACCCACAACTGTGATCATTTTAGAAAGTTAACTTAAGGGCTTTAGAGATGTCAGTCTAAATGTATATATGCTGACAAGCTTGAGAAAGAAGGATGGTACTCAACTGTATAAGCTGCCATTTTGCAGCATACCCCACAGTCTTGTTTTCAAATACCTCTGGATATTCCCTAGCAAGAACTATGCCACCACACGTTTATGAACTGGTATTTACCAAGCTGTAACTACTAAGGAAAACATTTCTGTAGTCCTCTGTCACAGGCTTCTTTAGAGCTAAATGTATGTAAAAGTATGACCATAAAATTAACCCATGTAAACCTTCTACGTTGCCAAATGCACGCACACACTGTATAAGTGATTTTTCTTCCAATTTGTAACTGTATCCCAGGCTCCTCCCAGATCTCATTTTTTAATAACACCATAGAATTTCAATTTGGTTTTACTGGTTCTTTCTCCCACAGAGCAGCCTTTTCCTAGACATAAAAAGTCCAACACTTCTCAGACCTTTGCCTCAGAAACTAAATACCTACACTGGGGCAACAGCTAAAAAGGATGAAACATCTGTTCTGTTCGTTACCCACACAGAAATGATGAACAAGGACAGCCGACAGTAATGTGTCCTAGATCTAAGAGCTTCAGAATAAAACTTCTGAACTGCAGCTGGGAAGAAGTCAAAGAAAGAAAAAAAAAGGAAAAAAAAAAGAAAAAGCAAGCGATGACAAAACAGGATTGGTGACAGAATACTGTCCCTTATCATTGGCTTTCTTAAATAGAAGACAGAAAAACACAAGACAGAACTGTACACTGTCAGCTTTGGCGACTTCAACCATCACCCATCAATTTTCAAGGTTTTATGTAAGTAAAAGGAGGAAATGGACAACAAAAGGGAAGAATAAGAAATATTAAAAGGGGAAACGAGAAGATGGCAGAAGACAGGGAAAAGCAAGAAATATAGTTTTGTGTGTGTCATATGTGTTTCCTGTAATAATGTACTGCATCTGTGTCAACAGGTTTTCTAAAGCTATCCCACCCGAAGGGGAGGAAAAGAAGAATGGAAACACTGATGCTGATAAAAATATTGCTGAAATGTTGTTTAATCAAAAGGCAATTCGTGGTTCTTTTTTTTCTTGGGGTTTTTTTTTTGTTTTGTTTTTTAATTCTATACAACTGAAACAGAGTTACTTCCCCAAATGTCAAGCTGTGGTGTCACACACAGCACAAGACATTCTAAAACATTTTTCTGTGATGAAATACAAAGTACAGAATTGCATCTGTAGAACGGCAGGCATGGTTAATGTTAATTTTACTGCACCTTATGTGTGAGTTAAACACTACTTATTACTGGCACCAATCTTTTAANAATATACAATATATAATTAAATATAAACAGACATTAAACCTGGTTATACTGCTGCACTTAAGAGCTAAGAACAACAGGTCTTCAGCACTTGGCATAGTAGTTATTTGTGCCAAATTTTAATGCAAAAAAATCAGTCTAGAAGACTTACAATAACAAAGCGTATGGACGCAAAGGGAACATTAAACTTGAATCTCAGTTCTGCAAATACGAACAAATTGTATTTTACTAGGCACATGAGTACCTCTAATCACTTGAAGTACTCTTATCTAGCAATGCCCATCCCTAGGCATGCAGATTGAGAGCTTGCACTGGCAGATGTCCTTTGGAGTAAGCAAAAAGTTAGAAGGCGCCTGAAGGCCTCCTGTGCTCCCCCTTACTTCCATCTCTCCACTACAAACCACACTGTAAGGTTCATATAGGATGGAGCACTTAATACATTAGCACTGATTTGAACTTATCAAAGCTGACTGCACCTCCCCACCATGTACTTCTAGAAAACAAAATAACCAGAATATAGAATACACATGTACCTTTTTAAGACTTCAAAGCACCAGGCAACCCGTTAATGACTTTATTCTCAGCATGACTAACAACAGGAGTATCCCTTTTAAAAACAAAGGAAACGGAGCCACAGTGCAGTGACGTGTCCCACAATAAATCTTTTTATAAGCACAGGGACAAATTTAAATGGTTCTTCTCTCCAATCCCATACTTTAGCCACAAGGCTGTCTTTTTCCTTCTCATGGAATTTGCATTAAACATCTGCAAAACTACTATCTGACAAATAAAAAAGATAATTTATTACACTTACTAAACAGATACAAGTATTAGCATACAAATTCCTGAAGCCACAATTTGCCAAATCCTCTCCCAGCAAGACAACAGCCTAAAGGAGTCAGTCGGATGATTCTCTTTAACCAGCGTGCCTTTATCAGGTTAAGCTGCCCTCATGCCCTTCGAATTATTTGGGATAACTTCTATAAACTCCTCCTGCTTCTATCAGGAAAGGAAACAGGCAACTAAGATTTCTCATATGACCATCTCCCAGCTAAATGCATAAAAGTAAAGGAACTGAGGCGCTAAACAGTAACAGCTTAAAAATGAAGTTTCTGATACGCACTGAACTGAAACAAGATCACTGCTGTGCTTTGTAATACAAAGTAATAAAAAAGACCATTTTCTCAAAACGCTGGATGCTTTTTGTTTCCTCCTAGCAATTGAGGTTTATTTTTAATTAATTGCAGTATCATTAACAGAAGACTGTTTCCAAATAAGTGCTAAGTGTTTTCACAACAAGGAGTTACTGTTTCTCTCACAGTGATGCTTTTTTTACCCCCACTTCCTTTCTGTTCTTCTACCCCAGCTTCTCTTTACCACCACAGACACTAGCACTGAAATCTCCTCTTTTATTCAACTTGCCAAAGTATTCTCTGCTTTCCTCTTATTTACTTTCACACATGAAAGAAAAAAAAAAAAAAGAAAGGAAAAGAAAAGGAAAAAGACCCAACCATGCACGGAATTACTTATTTAGGTACTTGAGTTAGGCTGAACTTCCAACACTGTAGGGGGTTGACCTGGCTGGACACCAGGTGCCCACCAAACCTGCTCTGTCACTCCCCTCCTCAGCTGCACAGCAGAAAGAAAATGTAACAAAAGGCTCATAGGTCAAGACAAGGACAGGGAGATCACTCAGCAATTACCATCACAGGCAAAACAGACTAGACTTGGGGAAAATTAATTTAATTTATTAGCAGTCAAAATCAGAATAAGGTAATGAGAAATAAAATCACATCTTAAAACACCTCCACTCCACCTCTCCAACCTTCCATGGCTCATCTTCACTCCCAGTTTTCTCCACCTCCTCCCCACAAGCAGTGCAGGCGAATGGGGAATGGGGGTTGTGATCTGCTCATCACAAGCTGTCTCTGCCACTCCTTCCTCGTCAGGGGGAGGACACCTCACACTCTTCCCTGCTCCAGCATGGGGTTTCTCCCATGGGAGACAGTCCTTCACAAACTTCTCCAACGTGAGTCCTCCCCACGAGCTGCAGTTCTCCACAAACTGCTCCAGCATGGGTGCCTCCCACGGGGCGCTGATCCTTCAGGAACAGACTGCTCCACAGTGTGGGTCCCTCACAGGGTCACAAGTCCTGCCAGCAAACCTGCTCCAGTGTGGGCTCCTCTCTCCCCAGGTCCACAGGTCCTGCCAGGAGCCTGCTCCACTGCGGGCTTCCCACAGGGTCACAGCCTCCTTCAGGCACACACCTGCTCTGGTGTGGGGTCCTCCTCAGGCTGCAGGTGCATAGACACTCCACTGTTGACCTGCATGGGCTGCAGAGGCACAGCCTGCTTCACCATGATCTTCACCACAGGCTGCAGGGGAACTTCTGCTCCAGTGCCTGGAGCACCTCCTCCCCCTCCTTCTTCACTGATCTTGGTGTCTGCAGAGTGGTTTCTCTTACATATTCTCACTCCTGTCTCCAGCTGCAGTTGTTGTTGCACAGTAACTTTTTTCACCTTCTTAAATACGTTATCCCAGGGGCACTACCACTGTTGCTGATGGGCTCAGCTTTGGCCAGCAGCAGGTCTGTCTCAGAGCCATCCGGCATTGGCTCTGTCGGACACAGGGGAAGCTTCTAGCAGCTTCTCACAGAAGCCACCCCTGTATCGCCCTGTTACCAAAACCTTGCCATGCAAACCCCATACAAGCCCCAAAAAGGAGGGAAAGCAATTTCATTAGCTGTCAATTTATATTACTTCCTCAACCAGAAAAAAAGTACTTGGTGCAGGAGCCATTTATTTTAGTTAAGAAAACAATCATGGAAGCAAGCCAGTGTTCACAGGAGCTACTAAGGCTTTGTCCCAGAGCACTTCTATGGGTCTTTTGTTAGCATCTGACACCCTGCTTCACCTGCCATGGATGGACAGAATCAAATCTCATTGATGTAAACAACATTCTGCAATCAGATATTGATCCTGATGCAGCATCTTTCATTAGCTATATTTAGAATGAGCAGCTCTAGACTACCACAAAAATCAGAATAATTAACTTTAGGTAAACAGACTCACTGGGTGTTACAGAGCACTATCAGTACCTATAATACAGAGAATGTGATAATCTCTGTGCTCTAGAAAATCAGAATTGGCCATCATCATCTACAGATTAATTAGAAAACCTCAAATCTATCAACTCATACAATGGTTCAAGCTAAACTTCGGCTGTCATCAGCCATCCTCCTCCTTACTTCCACAGGGCTGCAAAGAAGCAGTTGAGAAACAGGTATACTCCAACTTGATTGAAAACAACTAATTTGAATCCCCACCTGTAACAAATGGACCAACGTGAGACAATGCACATAAGATTTGGGATGTGGGGAAGAAAGAGGACAGTTTGCATGTTCCAGGGCCTATGCTGGTTTCAGAGTCTCCTCCCAGAATATGCATAACTGAGAATATGATTTTTATACACATTCAGATTAATTTCTCTGAAGGAAGTGAGAGGCATCTTCTGCTTGACCTCACAGAAAGTGTGGTGGCAAAAGGACAGTGTGTTTGTTTTCTCAATGTTGGCCTAAGAACCTGCAAAGGAATTACATAACCTGGCAACACCAGCAATTCAAAGTCACAATCTTTTGGTCAAGTGACAATATCAAAGGTAAGCTGCAGACTGGAATAACTTGTGATATGCTTGCAGTTTGTTCTAGTAAACAAAGAGATGTTCATGTTATGATCTGCACATGTCTTAGGAGATGTGCAATTTTATTAGAAGGACCTTATGGCCAGACTGAAACATTCTTTTCTGGCTTCTCAGGAACTGTAAAATAAGGTGCTTGTCACCTACACCTTCAAGCAGGAATAAAAGTAGTGGAAATATATTTTACAGGAGTGCAGCTGGTGTTTTGGCATTTTGCTCACAGGGTCTTGCACAGAGACACAACAGAGAACACCACAGCATTTAAGGATTTCCACAACTGAGACAGAAAAGTGGAGACCCTAATGGTTAGAGAACCATCTTCCACTTCTAAGTAGTGCTTGTTAGAAAGGGGAAGTGAACATAGGGCATACAAATCAGAGGGAAGGCAGAGGAGAGGGTGTATTAAACAAACAAACGGAAGAGCCTAGGAATCTGTTTAGGGAATTGTTGAAGAGAATGCAAAGGTTAGACTGGTACTAGTGTAGATGACAAACTGTGGTAGCTCAGGAACAGTCACGGACTGCCCCAGTTGGTCTCTGGAGTGAAAGGAACAAATAGCATTCATTTACAGAAATTCAGAATTAAGAATATGCTCACAGAAGATATATGTGAACAGTTTCACAAATTAATTTTGACTGGCACAGTTTAATGCTGAAATCTTCTGCTACTTAGCAATTTGATTTCTGCAAACGCACAGAATGCCTTCACTTGTAGGAAGCTTGTTTGTGGCCCCAGCAGCTCGTAGTAAAAAGAGGGTGTGGGGCCAGAAATGAAAGTTTAAAATCCATGTTGAAATCAGACTTGGAACTGTTTAATTGTTCCTCTGATGTTTTGCTCCCTTTAGAGCTGATGATGCAGAGTAACTCCCCACATTCACATGCTAACATCTCTCTAGCTAACAGAAACCTTCCTTTGACTACAGAAGGAATCCAAAACAACATCACCTAAGCCAAATTTAAGCTTACTGTTAAGACCATAGACATGTAATTCAATGCAGATCTTTTGCTCCTGTGAATACTGTCACAACTTCTACTTTACCTAAGAATTAAGGTAGAGTGAACTTGATTGTGATTCAAAGTAAATATTCACGTTCAGAATCTTATTTTTAACTGTGACAGCTACTAGTGGCTGCAAAGTCAACAGACCTACTTTAAGGTAGTAACCCTTTACATTACATATGTTATGTTTCCTCCTGCCTCTCTTCCTCTCAACTGGAGTAATTTAAAAATTTCCTTGGGACAAAGACTGGTCTTTCTTCATAAAATGTAAATGTGTGTGGACTCTAGGCCAGGACCAACAAACCTTACTCTGTCTGGAGTATATGAAAGTACATGAAGTTTCTTTAAAATATTAATATACCACTTTCATCTCCCCAAAAGCTGTTGCTGTAAGGCTTTAATCAAAAACGCATAATCAAGAGAGAGCGCACTGTTTGAGGAGACAACTAGCAGAAGCCAATACAGCTAATCAAGTTCAAAGGACTTAGTAAGTAACTTTTGTAAATAGGATTAACATCTGACACAGAATGTTAAAGAGATTTATGAACTCTGCAAAGAATAATGTAGTTAGAGACAACAATAGAATTTTTGAAAGATGGAGGGGAAACCCTTCTCTTGCATAACACTGACAGAGAAGAGAATTCCTGCTATTTTCAACTCCTACTCCACTTGTTTGTATCTTCAACAGTAAGTCTAAATAGAAAATACAGCTAGAAAACAGTAATACAGAACTCCAAGAGAAAAGTGAAGCTGGGCACTTGTTTAAAGAAAAAAAGGCTCAAAACATTACAAATTAAAAGCCTTCTAAAGCCTCTAAAAACAATCATGACTCAAGGCCTAACCACAGACCCCAAAATGCTAGCTCAAGTGTTGACAAATGTATCGGATTCTTGTCTGAAATATATTGATGTCAAAACCATCTCTCTGTAACTGAAATCCTAATGTGCTGTGCATGCCACAGGATTAACAGAAGCGCCTTCTGTCAAATAAAATCCTCTCAAGTACTGAAGAAAACGATGCTTAATGCTATGTCTAGTTAGTTTTTCCTCTCTTCACACCTTTTTCCCCACATTTTCAAAGCACTGTCTAGCCATCCTCCTCTAATGTTCAACAACCCTGTGATGAACAGTGAACACTCACTGTTTTATAAAGGATGAATATTTATTTCACTAAATATTTTCACTTCCCTGTCACCTGCTATATCTGCTTCCATCTCTACCTAGTCTGCACTTTTTTTTTCTGAACACAGCAGAAAGGACTACAGCAACCAATGTCTTGTCTTCTATGTCTTTAATTGTAACATTCCAGCAGCAAGGCAAGAAGGTTTCCAGTTCCCTCACACAGGTTATAGCCCAGTTTATCGACTGGATACCTGATGACAGTCAGTGAAGAAAAATTAACACAGCTTGATCAAATACACTAAAACACCCCAACAAACGCAGTCTAAAAGCCACCATCACGCTGCTGTAACAACTATTTCACCACATGCAGTTCCTACATTTATCTGTCTTTAAATGAGCACATTTTAACGTCTATAGCCCTCAGAGATTCAACAACAGTGCCATAGGCATAACTGATATTATAGACAGAACAAAGCCAGACTTACAACTAGAGAAATATTTTGCAGTATGCTAGAAGACAGTCCACTGCTGAAAATTCCTTGGAAAAAAATTTAACGCAACAGCCTCCACAAGACTGTCTTCAAAAATTACGGATTCAGCAGTATTAATCTCGTTACCCTTAATCAGCTCTGAAAGCCACTACCAAGAGAGTCATATTCTCTTCCTCTTCCTTCTTCAGCCATTTATTTATACCCATTTCCTTTTGCTATGTCAACCACTCATGTGGTAAACCAGCTCAGCAAGTTCATTAGACATAAAAATAACAACATAAGAAGTCAGAACACTGATCCAACTTGTCATGTCACTAAATGGAATGAAAATGCGATGGCGGAGGAGTGGAGGGGATAGGGATGCATTTTATCAGATGAAGCATACCACAAAAGCGCACCCCATCAAACTCATGAGAGACACCTACTATTAGACATAACACGTTTGGGATAGTCTGATAGCTCCTGCAGGTTAGGTAGCGCTACAGCCTTTAACTCCTTAAAAATCTTACGTTACATTTAACTTATCTTTTTGCAAATCATAAAAGCGATTTATCAGCTTCATTGGAAAAATCTACTCTTCTTACATATTCGACTGCTAAACGCAACACCACGCCCTTGCAGAAGCCCACAGATTTCCTCAGTACGGGTTTTCAGAGAGGCTTAGCAAACTGCAAGGCAGAGGAAATTCTTCCAAGGATGAAACTCTACAATCAGAAAGCTTTAACAGACTTTGCTTCTGTGGGTAGGTTGAGACTGATGGTTTAAATGGTCTAACCTGGATTTGCACTTACTTAACTTCAAATTAAAAACTTGTTTTATAAGCTATCTAGTTAAAATACGCAATTAGGTTATGTATTTAACTATTCTTTTTTAAAAAAAAATCAGTATTTCAAATACTATTCTAAGTGCGAAAAATATTGAAATTCAGTTGTATTTAGGGATCAGATAATCATATTCTGAGAGACACCAACTAGTCTTATCTATTTAATTACATTCACAATCAATTTTTACCTTTAAAGTAAGAATGTAACCTTTCATACTAGGACATTATATGCAAACATGATAAACAGCAATTGCATTTTCCAGATCAATTCCTTATTCAAAAAACCTAAACCTAATGGCTTAAATTTTGACAGAAGAATTTAAGTCTACCTGAAGGATGCCATTTCTATTCCAAGGTTTAAAAACATGCAATTTCCAATGGTTTCTCAACATATTTTTAGAAAAATCTGTGATTGTTGTTAACTTTATGAAACTTACTTTACACCAAATTTATCGGAAAAGGGTTGCAGGAGCAAAAATTTATGCGCCGATGACTAAATGCGCTAGAAAGGGCAACTGCACACA
>VZSZ01003384.1:9307-29473 GCA_013398815.1 Ibidorhyncha struthersii | reverse complement strand
CCCCCAACCCCCGCAGCTGCGAACCGCCCGTTGTGGGGTTGGTGAGTGACGGTAGAGGGTGGCAGAGCTCTGAAAAACACCACGGCAGGAACAGCACGTATATATAACTTCCAGCGAATAAAGAAACGCAGGTATCCGTACCTGAAGGTACAAGATGTGGCAGGTGTGTGCGGCACGTTAATCAGTGGATACAAAAGCACCTTGTGAATGAGATAAATACATTTATGCGTTGGCAAACGGAGGCATTCGGAACTAGGTTTCACTCCCCAGGGCTTTCAGCAGGTCCGTCGGGATGGAAAGCTGAAGTCACCCATCTGGTAGGACTTAGCTGAGGAATACACAGTGTGCTGCTGAAATGGGAATGGTGGCCAAGTTATCGCTGGCAAAGTGCTGCTGGGCAGTGGTGGGAGAACACTTCCTCCTGCTCTGGCTTCATTGTGTCCCTAGTTTGATGGGTGGTAAGAAGAAGTAAGAGGACTTTCAAGTATTCAGTTACTCAGGCCACCGCTTTACTGTCTGCCTGTTTTAATCCGTGCTCGAGGTGTGCAGCCAACATCTGTCATATGTTGAAGAAGTGATGACCAAAATAGCATCGTGGGGATGCGTCTTGGGTGTTTTAGCCCGTGAGCAGCATTATGGGGTGTGTCTGCTTTTGCTCAAGGTACTGGCAGAAACATTTTGCCTTAAGTTTGGAGCTGAGGTACAACAGGCACTGAAGCGGGTGGAGGAAGCCTGAGAATATCGTGCCCTTAAGCAAGGGGATATCAGCCTAAATTACAAAAGGAGCGTGTGTTCTGCTAGGCTTGAACACCTTAGTTAAGAAGTCAATCTTCTGAGCTCAGTATAGTCTCTGTAAAAAGAGAGCCTTGTCTAGAAAGTCTTCATCTGAAACACTGTCCAACTATGGCTAATGTTTAAAGAAATCTGTTTATATTCGTTGACTAAAAAGGGAAATTGGTCTCCAGCTTTCAGTTAGGTGTGAATGAGGCTGAAGTTAGGCAAAGTGAGTGTTACTTGGATCCCCTCTTTTTCTGAGGCCTGCAAGATATTAATCAATTGCTGAGCCTCTGTTGGTATGTGAGAGTTCCCCAAAGAGGACATTGCAAAATTAGCAGTATGTCCCTCACTTAAAATCTGGGGAAATCAGCCTCTATAGGATGAAAGATTGTAAATTTCCCATCTCTGCTGTGAACTCCTTGGTGATGCACTGATATCTTGTGAAAACAGGGTGCCTCCCATGCTGCGACAAGGCTTCTGGGTTTACAGGAGTTCAAAGCTGCCAATATTGTAAAAATAAATCCTGATGCTCCCCAGAAGAACGCTCGCTTTCTAACACTGGAAGTAAGTGGATGTATTCTCTTCTTTCTTGATTCCTTTCTTCACGCAGGGGTCTGACCAGGCTTGCTGCTCTATTAAAGAGCTGGATGTGTTCAACAGAGCACGTGAGATTAAAGTGGATCCTGACAAACCTCTAGAAGGTGTTCGGCTAGCGGCGCTGCAGGTAACAGCACCTTTGCACCCCTGAGGAGGAGACTGGGACAGAGTGCAGCGCTTGGCAGCATCTCATGGTCAACGCCTGCCATTTCCTGGTGGGAGCTTTACCAGTCCTAAGCCTCGTGAGGTTGCTCATGTAAGGATGTCTTTGCCTTTTTGGCAAATGGTGAAGGCGCAGGTAGGGTTTGGGGAAATTAGTATGTTTCTGCAGAGCAATAGCTGTTTCATTGTCATTGTATTCTTATTCCCACGCATTCTTAACACGTAAGGTAGCCTTGCCTCAAATTGCCTTACGTTTATCACAAGAGGAATGTATCATTTACCGCAGACCTATGCATGTTCACTAGCTTATATGCGTAGCTCATTTGTGGACGTGCACTTTAGAGCAATAGGTATGTCTTGCCATCTATTTCTTAAATAAAATCTTCTCTGGAATATTGCTGTGCTGGAGGGGACTCGTCTACAAGCACTACGCAGTCAACAATGCTAACTGCTGTGTAGCAAATAAGATGGTTAACCACATGGAGACCTATGGGACAGTAAGTATATTTCTTTAGTTGCCCACCTCCTTTTAATGTGATAACTTCTTTTGTTACACAGGCAAGGAAGACTTTGTTGGTTCCCACACCACGTCTGAGAACTGGACTGTTCAATAGGATTGTTCCACCTTCAGGTGCAACTAAGGAGATCCTGCGAATATGTGCTACGTCTCAAGTAGGAATGAAAAATGGGGGAGGTCTGAATTCACTTGTAGAAGAGTGTTGTATTGTGATAGTCCAGCTAGAGGTTGGAAAATCAGATGCTGCCTGAAACAGTGTTCTGCCAGTATGTTGTTATTGCATTTGTGTACGCATCCATCACTAATACTTTTTTTTTCTTGGTACTTAAATCATGAAGAAATTTAGTCTTTTTGCTATATTTTATTAGCAGAATGGTATCTATATTTTGTGAATGCTTTTTGGAACATTATGAGCAATGTTCATTGGTGACTTAGACCTTCAGGTTTCTAATAAATAGTACTCCTATGTTCTTCTGCAGTTTTTGAGCTAGCAAACCCTATAAAGAATATTTTAGTGTTTACCGTTTTTCCATAATCTGGTCAATAAAATATTAGGTGTTACTAAATAGGAAAGATCAGTTCTTTCAGAATCCTAAGTCTAAAGAAACATTAATTCTGTCATTTGCATCAACGGAAGTACAAAAATGCGTTAGCAGTTTTCTTCTGAAATGTGGTGTGTTGCTGCCCTCTGGTGTTAAAATATCATACTGTACAGCTAAAGTCATTTGGCAGAGAAACCTGCGTTATTTTATCCGCATCTTTATTTGATATGAAAACGTAACTTGTACAAAATGAATTAGCCAGCTATATAGGTTTCATTTCTTTCTTTATCTCCTGCTAAAGGCAATAAAGTTCTGCAGTAATCTTGTATACAACTGAGGGTTGTAAATGGATGGTAATTAGGAGCAACTTTCTTTGTTGGAAGTTCTATTAAAGTCATTAACTAATTAAGCTTTTCAGGGTTGAAGAGCACTTCTGAAAGAGACCTTTCTCTTGACCTGCTTCAGGCCTCATATCAGATCTGTGATCTTACCACCATGTGTCTGGCTTTTCCCCTATCCAGGCATACTAATAAATAAATGCTATTAGCAGGTTATATTTGCAAAGCCCTGTGCAAACAATTTTTTGCCGCACTGCTCTGAAGTGGATAATGAACATTATTACTAATAGTCAGCCACAAATTACTGATCTTTTGGGGTTTGTGCTCTACACAGAAAATGTTTGGCTTTTTACTGTGAGGATTAACTTAGCACAAAGTTGAATTGTTGTGAGGAGGACTTACATTACACTGCACCCACGTACTAAGAGTGGATGAATCACAAGATATCTTTCAAAAGTTCTAAACCTCCAATGTCTGAAAATCCAAGTAAACACCATTTTTAATTTCTGCAGCTCTGGACAGAATTTCGTTAGGATATGTTTTTAGAAAGGATCCTGAAGAGGGGTGGGTGAGAATGAGGGGGGAGAGAGGGGAAGACAAAAAGGATGTCAGGGCTGCGTGAGGTTTTTCTTTTTGCTTGCCAGGAACAGTGTGTTTACCTGTTCATTAGTATCTTACATAGAAGGTTTTGGTAAAGGTAGCTTAGCCTTGGCAGTGGCACATCCCGAATGATGATCACACAGCAAAGTGTTAAGGAATGTAGTCTCAGGGAACACCTCGGCAGCTTTGGAAGGTGCTTTTAAAGATACAGGTGTGGAGAAACAGGCAGTGCAGTGGATGCAGTGTGAAATGGAGAGTGATCCAGCTTGTGTACCTGGTTGTGCTTCAGTGAAGCATTTTGTGTGACCAGACAAGCAGCTTAACATCTTTATGCTGTAGCTCTCTGTGTCTAAATTAACTTTGTGACAATTAATTTAAGAATTTCTAGTGCTCTGATGTTCTTCATGGGCATGAATTTACATATTATGACTTCAAGGTAGTAGTGGGGTCGGAAGCGTCATTTGCCCTCATTTTTAGAAATACATGTCCAATAAAGGGTTTCAAAATACGAGGTTTTGATCCTAAATAAGTAACCTTGCTTAGAAAAGTGCCCACCTCCCTTAGCTCTCCTTGAACTCTGCCAAAAATCTTGTAGCAGGGAATGTATTCTAGGATTCCCTGGAGGATAACTTTCCAGACATGTACAGCTTGGCTTTACATGGAAGAAACACTTTGAAATGTGGGGAGTTACTTGGATTTATCAAAATATTCTGGATTTCTGCCTCACTGGTTGGAAGACTCTGCACTCTGCGAACCAAAAAATTATGTTTTTCTTGCAGGGTATAAAAGAGTACAGTGTGCCTGTAGGTCTTGATGGGAAAGCACGAGTGGACTTGGTTGTTGTAGGATCAGTGGCTGTCTCTGAAAAAGGTAAGATAAAGCCTTGTAAGCTTTTCAGGAGGAGGGTCTTAAATCATGATTCACAATGTCAGTAGGCTACACTACGTGTTCCTTTTGGCAGACCCGAACATATCTTTGGGACTGAATTACTGTCTTGAGTTCTGTCTCTTCTGTGTGACAAGTCACTGATCCCAATCCAACCAGGAAGAATCAATGTCTGCTTTACAGCAATGCCACCAGGACTTCTGGTACAGACAGCAGTGTGGTTTAAAGCATGCAGGCCAGTGTTTTGGCCTTCGGTAGGACTATTCAGGCAACCGATTATTTATCTTTTTTTTTTTTTCTTTTAAAAGAATCAGAGGGCTCCCTGTTCAGAGGATCTGCTCTGCTCTCTCAGTGTGTGAAAGGACGTGTTACAGCTGATATTCAGTACCTATTTGGGGATCAGATTTTGCATTTTCTAGTATTTTGAAGACCTGCTGGTGATGAAAAATTTTCCACTAACTTTATCCATTGCCTAAAAATAACATGCTCTTTGTGTGCAACCGAGACTCCTCTTTACCCACATGAAGTTAACCTATGTTTGACATGAATAGAGGGTTCTAATTACCATGGGTAAACTGAATTAGACTAAACTTGGTTTATTCTGAATGGGAGGCTCCTGGGATCCTTTAGGAGTTCATTGAAACTAATGTTTTATGTTAATTTCAGTGCTGATTACAAGGAAAGTTGCATTCTGTGAGAGACACTGATCTGAATTTTTCCCCAGTTACAACTCTGTGCTTGGTTTGTCTGTTTCAGACTACTTAAATTGCAAGCTTTTGACAGTTACCATCCTTACCACTCTGTTGTTCTTGTGTTCTCTATCACCGTTTGCTTTTGTGTTTTAGGCTGGAGAATTGGAAAAGGGGAAGGTTATGCAGACATGGAATATGCAATGATGGTGTCAATGGGTGCAGTGCAGGAGGATACACCTGTAATTACTATTGTGCATGACTGTCAGGTAAGTTAAAATAACCAGTCTCGAGCGATGAGTCAGAACTGTGTGCTACTAAATGGTATGTCTCAAGAAGAGACTTGGAATGATGCTGGTGTAGCATCTTTACTTTGTTTCCACTGTCATTGACAGATTTTCATATGTTGCGAGACATCAGGAATGGCGTGCAATTTTAGTGAATTTGTTTTTAACTATTTACCAAATCTGTTGTTCCTTGTAGGTGGTTGACATAGCAGAAGAGCTTCTTGATGATCATGATTTAACTGTGGATTATATACTCACTCCAACGAGAACTATCAAGACTAACTGCAAACGACCAAAACCTCAGGGAATAATATGGCATAAGGCAAGTTACCTCTGCTAATGGTTGCTTACTGGTACCGACATTCTGTTGAAAAGTCCCCCATTTTTACATATAAACGCATTTGTTGTATTAGACATACTTGGAAAAGGAGCAAATGTGTTTGTCAGGTGAAACAAAACAATAGCATATGTGTTCAGCTTTTTTTAAGTGGTAATAGTGAGGAGGGGAAATATGTTATTGAACTTGATATTGCTGTATCAAATGGATTATAGGGTGAAAGTCCCTGGAAACATTGTTTGTGGATTTTTAAGATAGACATCGTTTCTTGTAGTCGTTTGCAGTGTAATAGCCTATGTAAGCTGAGGGACTTCTCCACATTATGTTTTATTCCTCACTGCTCACTGAAATTGGCTCTGTTCATTTTCTGGAGACAGTGCCATAGAGAGAACTTCATGGCATTAGGCCGTGTGGAATGGGTAGAATATGTGCTGCTCTGGTTGTGAAAGGAAAGCATGACCTAGCGGCTGATGCATTGCAGTTTACACAGTGGATGTATGGGATTAACTTTCGAAAGATAGATGAATTTGGCTGGAGCTTATTTTCAGGTGGATGAATAGTGACTTTATACTGCTTTAAATCACAAATCATTATTTATTGATAAATACTGTTTTGTGCGTTTGACCTCCCCTTCCCCCAGGATTGTCGGAAACTTTAGCAGCTTCATAAATGGTTTCAGAAAAGCATTTAGTGAATTGTTTTACTGGAAGTTCATGCTGGGAAAACTTTTTCTTTGTCATTAGATTTTCATTCCTAAAATCATCCAGTTAGGGAGCAGACACAATCCCGCATGACTGAGTCGCAGCAGGAACACTGAAATGAGGAATAGTATACCCATGTCTTGCAGAAACCACTGAGGAATTATTAGTGAATACTTCTAGGGAAATCAAGAGTTGTTTGTTAAGCACTTGCCAACCAGCAAGAAGAGTTAAATTTGTTAAGGTAATGTATCTACAACAAACAATTCTGGCCAGTACTATTTTTATTCCTATGGTGGGAGAGTATTTTACCCTGCCTGTGGTTGAGGATTTGAGGTTATAAATAAATAAATAAAAGCTCTGTCTGTACTAGTGCATTTTTTCCACTGAATTATTTTTGAATCATATTTTTTTTTAGGATATTATTGAATGTAATTGTTTTGAAGGCCTACCCCTTGTGCTCCATCCATCTTGCCAACATACTTTTGATCACAGTCTTAGTGTCAGACTTCAATCTCAGTTTCACTTGCTAACACTTTTTTTCTTTTTTTTCTGTCTGATTCCCTTTAGCAGCAACATTTTTCAAAGGTCTGGGGAACACCATCTCTTGCAGGGGCCATTAAACTTTTGGCAGCTTTCACCACTCATGAAAAGTCAGTCAGTCCCAAGCAATGTATCAAATTTGATGTTACCTTTGCGTTTCTTTGCTCTTTAGAGAAAAATTCAAGATCAGTGTTATAATATACACCCCATAAACTAATAAAGTATTTGCCACAGCTTCTTTGTGCTTGCGCCTAAAGCTTGAGGAGATGCTTGGTAGAGTCATATCTAAAGCTTGCGCCACACTGAATTTAGCCAGTTTGCATGAGACAGTGGGATGTTTTTTGTTCTATAGTAATCTCTATATTAGTGGCGTTTTCTGAAACATACAGCTCAGTGAATTTTCTACAGCTTTCACCTAAAATGGTGCATATCACACAGTTGAGCCTTTATTGGAATAGTTGAATGTTGACGTAACACCTAAAACTGTTTTTGGCTATTCTTCAGAGCGTATGTTGATTAGATAAGAATATTGGAGAATACTAGCCAGTACAGGGGTAATCGTTACATTTCTGTTGTTCTAGGAACAAAGTTTTGTGTCTACATGAAGAAGAAAGCAATTAGCATTATCCTTTCATGGAGAGCTGAACAACTTCTATATGTTTTGTTTGTGGTTGCGGTGGTAATGGTACGATCAACTCTTGCACAAGGGAGTCTTGGAGGTGGGAGGTCTAGTTAATCGACAGGGTGTTAGAAATGCAGGATTTGATATGGGCTACTTAAGTGTTTGTCCTTTGACTTTTCCTGGCTGCTTTTACATCCTTTCCTCTTCCTTTTCTCTGCATCCTTTTCTCCTTCAAATCCTGGCTTTACTGGTGCATTCCTGCTCCTCAGAGCAAAACTAAATGAACCAAGAGGCAGTGGGTAAATAAATAACCCGCTTCTAAATATGGTGTTTGGTCAACAGAGAGTAGCTTAACTTTATTGTTACATTGTGTGATGTGTAAAATACATTGCAAAAAAGCTCATCCTTCAGGAACATGGCTGGATCAAGCCAAGACAATGATTTAAGAGCTTAAATTAAAGGTGTTTGCAAACATGGGATTACAGCTAAGCATTGTTGCAAAGTATGTGCTTTCCTGAAGCTGTTAAGTTAAATAGCCATTAATACATACACTCTGTTTTCAACTCAAAAGAGGTAAGAAGGTACTTAGGTAGCAAACAAAGTGCATGTCTCCAGGCTAGATTTCTGTGCTTGAAGAGGTACTGCATTTTCCTGGAGTGTTTTTGTTTGTGATGTGCTATGTAGGAAGGAAGTAGTGTGTCAGATATGGGGATGGGGTAAATAGGTGTTCCTCTGTGAGTAAATGATTCACTTCTTGGGGTAATTGGCATGATTTGCCCTCAGTTGCCTCCTTTCAGTTCTTCTCAGTGCACAATTTCCAGCTGAGCTATTTCTTGCTGTCAAGGTAGTTACGTTTTTCCAAACAGGAAGATGTGAATTACTTGCTGTGATTTTTGTCACAGAAATACTGATTTAAAGACTTCCAAGGAAGTGTAAGAGCCACAATATTATTAATACCGAAGAAGCATTATCTGTATCAGCATGAAGCACTCTAGAAACACGTCTAAATACAAAGGCAGTACTGGAGTGTTTCTGCATCCGAGTTCAGGGTTTTGAGAAACTGTGCTCTTGGAGGACAGCGAGAGCTGCTAAGAGCTGAGCACTCTGGAAAACTTTATTTGGATGCCAGTGGAGAACTATTTGGCTTCATCTGTCTTGAAAATCTAACCCATTGTTTCTGGGAACTCTAAATTCATGAAACAACTTACTTTCTCGTTTAGTGTTTTGTATGGGTAGCTGTGATCTTTATCTGCGACACTGTCTATTATATTTGTCACAATTATGAAGTTATTTGTGCTGGGCTTATTTTAAATTGACACTATACAGACCAATTGAAATATTTGGGGTCATGAAGAGGGAAATGAGAGTAGTTGGTGGAAAAATCACTAGATTCTAGTAGGCATTTCCTTCTGTTTCTTTAATCATTCTTTTGCTGAGAATTTTATAGAAGTAGGAAAAGATTTTTCCCCAAATGAAATGAACTGGGGGGAATCCCTGGGTCTAATGTTGAAAGAGTTTAGTGTGTAGCGGCAGAGATGGAAACTATTGACAGCAAACAGCTTTTGATTCAGGTCTGTGATAGAATATTTGGAAAGTAAAATTATGTTGTTTTAAAGCTCAAAAAATTCACACGCTGTAGCTGGCAAAACCTTCAGCAGGGACTCAGTGTTGCCATCAGAAGAAAATTGCTGTCCGTTTAGCCAAGGTTTGTTTTATTTTGTTTTTCAGAGGCATAGCGTGAGCAGGGCATGCTTCCATGCGTGGTTAAACATCTCAACACCTTTGCAAATCTGACCCTTGCTGCAGAGTCCATGGAATCACTTTTTGCTGATGGATTCCAAATGTGGGTTGCATAAGTTTCTCCTGAGGGACCCTAGCAGACTTCATGGGCTGCCAGCTCCCAGAAATATGCCCTCGGATTGCGTGCACATATTTGGACATTTTGTGCAAATGAATGATAAAATGTTGGACTGTGCTGGCCCGTCCTAGCTGTCTTAGCTTTTTGTTTGTGCTTTAAACCCCTGTGAGCTCAGTGCTCCTTGACACAAGCAACTGATTAACAACACGGGAAGTGGGCTCTGTCCTGGAGGCCTCTATGAGGAGTCCAGGGTCAGAGACCCCTCATGGTGGGCAAAGATGAATCTTTCAAACACCTTCTGCCTGCCAGCCTCAATACTTGGAAGGGCTGGTGGATCTGCTCTGCTAAAGATTGTTTGGTCTCGTTTGTAGCCTTCCATGACAGGGCAGGGCGGCGGCAGCAGCAGCATCTGTTTCCATCTTGAGCCATGTGTTCTTCTATCCGTTAGTGTGTGTAGGTGGGTAGCTGTGTGAAGCAGAATTAAAAGGCAGACGTAGCATGCTCTCCAATCTATAGCTGTCCCTCCCTCATCTGCCGTACATCACAACTGCACCGCCTCTACTGCCAGGGAAATCAAAGTGGTGTTTGGCTTGGCCTGCACTGTATCAGGGGTCAGCATTACTCATTCTGTCAGAGGACAAACACATCTTTCATTTTCCCCAGCAAAATATTGAAAGTGGCTATGTTCACTGTTCTGGAATAACAGAGGTTGAAGAGAGCCCTGATGTTCCAGCAGAGATGTTGCAGAAGTCCATCTGCCACTACGTTGGTTTGGGACCAAACCAGGTGTCATAAGAATGGATGCTCAGGGTTAAGTGCTGGGAGATTTGTGTTGGCCATCAGCATCCAAGATTGTTTTCTTCAGGTTTCTGTCAGAAAGGGGCCACGTTTCCCTTCTCAGCTCCTTTCCCATAGCCCGGTAATTGCGTGCCAGAAGAATTCATCTACCCTGCTGTCCTCTTTCCCCAAGGCTCTCCCAGCTATGGCAGGGAGTAGGCAGGATTGTTAAATGATTAATTGCCTTTGGTGGAGTTATTTTTAACCTGAATCACTTCAGTTACTGAGTTTACAGCACAGACCCACAAGCACTTCTCTTGGCCAGCCCCAGAGGGCTGAAGTATGGAACTGGCCTGGGAATTGGTGGTCAAGGGATAATAGGAAACTTCTTCAGCTGGCTTCACTGCCAAAGCCAATCATTTAGCTAAATCCCAACACTCAATACAAAGTTTACAAACATCGATAAATGGTTTGGCCTTGACTTTATAGAGATGGGGGGAGCAAGGGAAGAATCTTCCTCTATTGCGTTTGCCCAGGTCCACATAACTGGATCAACCGGACTCGGGGTGGAACCCAAGCCGCGTGCATCCTGGCTTAGCCTAAAGCAGTAGGCAAGGCTGGGGAGGAGTGACCAGCCGGCACAGGACCAAGAAACGTGCAGCTTGTTTGAAAGAGAGGAGGAATATCTTTGGCCTCTCTCCACATGGAAATAAATCATTGCAATCCTCCACAGCTCACAAGACAAAAGAAACTTTTTGCATGATCGTAATTGGCAACACATTGTACTACCACAGAGTTCTTTTGTTTGCTATTTTGCAACAGAGCAGAGCAAGCTTTTTCCTCTCCTCTGCCACCCACTGCCCCCTTTGCCCTTTTGTCTTTCACCCCCTGCACCCCGAAAAAGGTAGTGAATTGGTTTGATGAATTGAAACTCTCAAATCCCAAACTGAGTTTCTGCCTTTCCTTGACATAAAAGTGGGGGAAAATAGGGAAGGATTTGAAAGCTTTGGCCCAGCTGAAAGACTCTCCTAGACCCCAGGGAAAACAGCCCTTAAGGTAAATCCTCTGTCTTTTGTGGCAGAACAATGTCAGTTGACAGTGTCAGAACTTGTCCAATGTAGGTTATTTACAGAATGTTTTCTATTACAAAAGATCCAAGTGCTAAATCAACTGCTTGGATACTGTAAAGGCTATGTACTGTTATATCTGCACAGGGCTGAATTTAAGGTAATGATAGGTTCACTTCATGGTGGTGTTTGATCAGAGCTTCAGCTTTTATAGAAAACAACAGTTCATAGTCCTCACAAAGACATGCTGTTGTAACTACATCTTCCTGAGTTTGCAGGGAGCCTGAAACAGTAGCTCCAAGAGTTCCAGTCAGATGCCAAAAACTACTGGTCACTCTAGTGAGAGGAGAGGCCGTGTTGAAGCCTGGCCAGTTGGAGTCTCTTAGAGAGTGTGCTGGCCCCTGGATTATCTAAATCTTCTCCTTGACTTGTCCTTGAAAGGTTGGGAGTTCCAGAGATCATCCTCTCAGTGCCCATCTCTTTGATTCCCTTAATCTACAAAGTGGTAAGGGTTTGCCCTTGGTAGCGTTAATCTTTCTAGCTAAACACCCAGTCCATGCCTTGGGAACTGAGTTTAAATTCAGGGTGAAAGGAACTGTACATACACTTGGTAAGAGGCTGAGGTTGTACTTTGGGCCCAGGAGTGATTAGTTGCATGAGAATAGAAAAATGTTTTTCCTGTTTGGTTTAATTAGCATGGAGCTTACATTTCACATAGAAATTTGACAGAGGACAACAAATGTTCCTAATTGTTGGCCAGTAAAAACAAAGTAAGATGGCTTCAGCCATTGGTTTGATGTTGTATCGCCCAGGGATGGGGAGTTTGCTGTCAAACACAGCAGTCTAAATTCTTGGCTGAGAAAAACAAATCAGTCCAAGAATCCACAGAACAATAACTCTTCAAAATCTGAAACTGGCATGTACCTTTCAGAGTGCGGAGGCTCCCAGAGCCTCAGAGGAAGTCCTTGCCCCCCGGTACTGGCTGTCAGATCAGGCCAGATTTGTTCAGAAGTTGTTCTCAGACATAAAGTTTGCTTGTTTAAAGGGCCTGATCCCAAACACCTTGAATCTGTGTCTGCAGTGTGGCCGAATGGAGGTGGCCTCTGCACATACCTGTTAGTTCTATTCTGCCATCTGATATTATAGTAACAAGATAGAGCTCGGACAGGCTCTAAGTAAATTATGTTTTTATTTAGTTTCAGCCTGAAATAAAGCTTCCTTGTTTGCTCCTCAGAAGAGGAGCCCTGGGAATGTTTAAGAGGCTTCTGTTGACTGGCTTTCCTGTTACCTAAACCTAACATTGCCCTCACCTTGTCTTTGATTTTACTCGAGTCACTTCAAAGCTGGGCTACAGATCTGTAAATTTAGACCTTATGCGGTGCAGCCAGATCCAAACTCACTGTGACTGTAATTGTGGAACCAGGAATTCAGGAGCTCTGAGAGGAGAGAGATCTGAGCTGGGAGATCTGCAGGCATATTCTAGCCAGGATATGCCAATGTTAGTCCAGCACAGCCTGCTGAGTCGTGGTGGCTCATAAGCTTGGGTGCAAGTACCCTGCTAGAGTGGCTTGCTCACGCTGTGTGGGCTACTAGTTCGGGTCTCTGCTAGCTCAGGCATCGCTCCCCTAGGCTCTGTTTTGCTCCCTAAATTTAAGAATTGGATCTTGTGTTGATGGATGTTCTGCTTGTCCAGCAGCCAAGTACGAATTATTCCTCCTTCCAACTGCAGTCTGCAAGCCAAGAGCTAGACCACATTAGCTAGGGAACTACGGCGTTTCCTGCCAGTCTCTGAGTGCAGCCTGGGGCATCTCATGCCTGAGATGGATAGGGTTCAGCTGTTGAGAGGAAGAGCCCTTCCAGAAAAGCTGCTTGTGAACTGGGGGTGGGTGGAAGGGGTAGAGGGTTCACAGTTTTGAAGTATAGCGTCCGGGAGCTCTTCCGTTCTGTGATCCAACCCAGCAGACTGGTGTGGGATCTGATGAGTAGCTGCGGGCAGTGTGTGAGGTCAGATGACAAGAGGGAGGCTGTGGTGATGTGCCACAACCAGAGAACGTGCCTCCAGCTGGGCCCACACTCATAGGAGCCCCGCTACAAGGCACGCTCCCCAGCTGCAAACTTAACACCATCGTCCCTCCCCATTGTATGACCCAGCCTACGGGATATCCTGTGTTGGGGCAAAAGAGTGCAAGGAGGTCTGCAGAATGAAAGGGCCCAATGGTCTGATGAATTGTCGGCGTATAAGACTCTGCCAGAGCAGGAGCACAGGCCCTCGGTCAAAGCAAGTATTAAGGGATAACAATAAGAATACGAATCTGAAAGCACCCTGATAAATAAATGTCAAAATCAAGTAGTTCCAAGTTTGGTTTTGATTTTCCTGCTGGATCTACATTGTGCTGCTTGCTTAAAGGGTAACTAATGTTTATTTTTGTCCTGCAGTGTGTATTTAGGGAGCAGCATCAGAATCAGGCCAGCAATTAGTAACATTTTGAATGCTCTGGCACTCTGAATGCTAGCAATATAATAAGGTTCTTCTCTTTTTACGGCACAAATGGGTCCTGATGGTCTTCTCCTTTTTCTGGAAGGGGAGAAATCTCATAATTGTATGTGTCTTCCTCCTTTTTAGGTCAGCTATGAGATGCTGGAAAAAATCCCCATCCTAAAGAGCCTTCGATACAGAGAGAAGCAGACTGGCAAGGATGTTACCCTCCAAGAGGAGCGTTCAGACTTGGCAAATGCCAACACACCAGCAGTGTTGAATGAGGCAGCGATGGCTGAAAATACAAGACCGCAGGCCGCAATGGGCTCAGCTCAAATGGGACAACATTATGTTGAAAATGATTCTTTAAATCCCAGATTAGGGGGATCTGGCATGATTACTACTGTGTATGTGGGGAACATACCTCCCAGTGTAAGAGTGAGCGAGCTGAAATGTGCTTTAAGGGAATTCAATGCAACTCCTTTACGACTGAATTGGCAAGGAGCACAGCACAGGGCTTTTCTCGATTACAAGGATAAAGCAACCGCAGAGAGTGCTGTATCCTCTTTGAAAGGCTTGAGCCTCGGGGGTAATACTTTGCGAGTTGAGCTGGCCAAGAATCAGAGAAACAAAGGGCAAGTAGAAATCAATAGTCAGAAATGAATATGAATAGAGGAAAAAAAAAATAGGCGTGTTTTCATTGTTTTGTGAGAAGCCAACCTAAGTTTTCAAGGATATTAGTATATCCTCTGGTTACTGCAGGCTAAACAACAAAGTGCAAAGCCAAGTTTTCAAACAAATGCGGCATACATCTCACACCTGACTTGCCTGCCTCATTCCTGCAGTTGTACACGCAAAGTGTATTTGCCAAGAGAGATGACAGAGGGGCCATTTCTCTAAACAGTTATCCACAGAGTACCCACACTCTGTGTATTTGTTTTTCATTGGCCGTGGGTTGATTTGCTGTTTGTGTACGTTTGTTAGGCCTGGATCAAAAACCTGCCCCTTGGTAGCTGCATGCAGCCACATGTAGTGAGGTGGTTATGTTCTGTCATCTAAAGGTTGTACCTGCCAATTTGTACTCGTTCGCTTTAAAAGGCAGCTGCAGAAATTCTGTCTTAATGGTTATAATTCTGTTTACTAAAAAATGGGGTTTGCCTGTTGGGAGTTTTCAGCATATTTTTCATAAAAATGGCCGGAGGGAGAGATTGCCCTTTTTGTGCTCTTGAAGGATGGCTGTGGAAACACTGGCTCAGCCACGGAGTTCTAGCGGTAGCTAGTAATACCAGGTGGAAGAGATGGTAGCCCCTTTCTCAGCTTTGTTTTGTTAATCCAGCCCTTTGTAAAACTTGCATTTCTTATTTCAGTCCGGCAGAGGAAAGTGAAGACCACTTTCTCCTCTGCTTTTCCCCAAAACACTTCGGTTGCCTTTTTCATGGATGCAGATGATTATAAAATAGATGCTTTTCCTGATTGTCTCGTTTCTTATCATTTGGTGTGATTCCATTGCCTCCATGAAATTACATTAATATATAATCATTGTAGTGGAAGTGAAAAGCAGACAAACCACGGTCAAAACTTGTGGGTGACTAGTCTGGTACGGAGTTGTTTGAAGGAGATAGTGGCAAAGCCTGTTCCTGTTGTGCCTTTGTCACCACTGGTGTGGTCTCCCTGCACCCATAACATCAGACAGCGATGAGGGTTAGACAGCAACACCGGCAACGCTGCGTTGTGGAAGTGCTATCGAGTGCTAGCTTGAGCAGTAAGATTTGCACACACGTGAACACTCACGGTGTAAAGGAGAATGATGATTTATTTGAGTATGGCTTTTATTACGTTTTTTTCTTCAGTTTCCTATTCCTGAAAAACAAGTTGAATTTTGGCTGAACCATCCTTTCTAAACAGAAGCACTTTTGCCATTGATGCTGGGCACATAGTCAAAGTAAGCATCGAAGTGGATATTTTTTTAAGTACGAGTTGGAAACTTTTTTTAGCCAGAGGGTACTGTTAAGTATATTTTAAGCACCTTATTATGCCTTAAGGGTCAGACATTTCGTACAGTATTAAATAAAAAGTTCTCATCATTATCATGTACTCTGTACAGAGGGGCTCAAGGAAGGCATTGCTTTATCTTCTCCTAAGGTCAACAAAAGAAAGCTTTCTGAAAAAAAATAGTGCCATGCTCTAGAATGTTCTCTTTTTCTCCAGCGCAAAAATATTTCCAGTTTCCCTTAGTCTGAATTAAAACATAAGCACTCGGAGTCTTCTGTGTCTTGTTTCAGTGGTTGTGTACTTCAAGGGGTAAGAGTCAGGGGTTGCGTTACTACTTAAACATACTCATTACATCATGAACTTAGGGAAGGAAAGAAAAGCAAAAAAAAAAAAAAAAAAAGTTACACATCACTGCTTTCCCCTTCCTAATGATGGCAAATTAAGTAATGTGATCATTTGATGTTCTTTTTGACTCTTGCAATACTGCTTGCTTTGGTAAACATGCCCAGGCAGTTAAAGCAGATTCTGCCAATGAAAACATCTCAAACTTCCCCTGTTGCATTACAGATTGAACCAGCCTTTTCTGGTCAAATTTGTGGGAGTTTCATCCTCTACCTTATTTCCTTTCTTAACAGCTGAAGTTTCAGTGCGGATACGTTACGTGGTAGGTAGATGCGTTAGGTTTGCTCGCTTTGCTCTCAGCGCTGCACGCAGTCAGTGGCCGGGTTTGGTTGGACAAACGTGCGTTGATGCTTTTGTGTCCGCAGTTGTGGTTCTGCGTGTTACCCGCTGGGTGAGCTGTGATGGGTCTGGGTCCAGGTGGGCAAACCTCTGCGGTTCCCTTCCAGCCTGGCACGTTTTTCTGTCGGGTATCGTGAGGACACATTTCACAGTACTACCTAAACTCTTGTTACTTTCCCAATAGGCAATTAACTGTCCAAAATACACTATGGAGAAGATATTAACTAGACAGAGGTCTGTAGCTGTAGTTAGGCTCAGAGAAGAAAAATTACTACTGTAAGCTTAAGGTAATGCACTATTCATTAGCATTTTGAATGGCCTGGAATAATGATGTTGACGCTATGATACTTGTATTTCCAACTTAAGTAGTCATTCTTGATCCAGGTTATTAACAAACAGCAAGGTCTTTTGGGCCTCGCCATCTTAAAGTCGTTAAAGAGTGTTTTTAATTCAAAGTAGCAGCTGCTCCAGGCCAGAGTTTGGCAGTCTGCTGCAAACCCATCTGCACCAGCAGCTTCAGCGAATCAGTCGCAACTGAAGTGCAGCTACAAGTTCATTTCTGTCATCTCCACTTCCAGAGCAGCAACCTGCAGGGGAGGAATTAGCACAGGCAGCTGTTGAAAATGGAGCCTGAAGCTGCAGAAGGCTCACCAGGGTTCAGAGCTTCTGCAGGGGTTTAGTAGTAAGGGGTTACTTGGAGGCAAAACAGTAGTCCTCAGAAATCACCTTTGGGTTGCCATAGGATTCCCACAGGGAAAATAAGAACTTGAGTATTTAACATTCTGGGAAAAAAAAAAAAAGGCAGCACCGCTTGCAGCAGAGCTGTTCTATAGCTGTGAGGAGGAGGGTATAGCTCATGCTCTTTGAAATGCGTCAGGTACCAACCCAGCAGGAGTTTTGAGCCTGTGCGCTCTGAAGCCGATGTAGTTTCTGTGTTGGACAGCGAGGGAAGCAGTGACAAGGCCCTCACTGCTGCTTGGGAAGTTGCTCATCTTTAACTAAAAGACATTTCAATGCAAGATGCTAAATTGCTATTTAATTAAATAATGCAAGACTGCCCAAGGCACATGCCTGCATGGCCTTCTGGTGTCTTCAGCTGTATGATGTGGATTTTTTCTTGCGGGCTGACCAAGTTCCTACTTGAGGAAACAGCGGATTTTGAAGGAAAAGTGAATGGGGCAGTCTGCATCTCTTAGATCTATTGTTTCAGGCTCTCTGCATGCTCAGGAAGACATCAGTTATACGTGAGTCACTTCTGACTTTAAATCCACAAAACTCTGAAATGCAATACATTTCAGTGAATCCTTGGGCTCTGGTCTCATCGTGGAACTTAAGGAACTGAAGCCTGCTTATGTTTTACTTTGGCCCAGACTGAGACTGTGCAAGATATTTTACCAACAATCAAACCATAAAGTCCATGCCCTGAAGAATTTACGGCCTGAATTAACAGGCTTTAAAGGTGAGGACCTTCCCTCGAGTAAAAATTCTTCATTTCGTACCTGTTGTAGTTGTGGCCCTGCTGTTAGCACGTAGGTTTGAACTTGGGTACGTCTACGTAGATACAGTTTGTGCCTCATCTCAGGTGGGTACCGGCCCTCGCATCCCCTTTTCCTTCCTGTGACTGAAGCACCGGTCTAGGACTGCAGAGACCTGGGTGCTTCAAGCCAGTTCCCTGTAATGGCCTTTCTGTGGCCACTCGTGCCTGGAGCGGTGGGGAGAAGGTATCTTCAAGCGCTTCACCCCCCGGTCTCTTTCTGTAAGGACAGCGGGACGTCCTTGCTTCTGAAGACTCTCATCATAAAAGCATCTCCAGTGACAAAGAAGTGCCTGGATGCTGCAGAAAAGTGGGAAGCGCTGGTGATAGATGGGTTGTCTGCTTATAATAGGGAGTGCAGTGATCCCTAACGCAGGCTTGATTTTCGTTCACTTGCAGCAGCGGAGGAGCTTGCGTTTCACTGCTCTGTGATGAGAAGCAAAGTTCAGCAGTACAATGGGAAAGGCTTTACTGCGCCAACTTTGTTCAGAAGTAATTAAAAATGAGGTCTTTCTATTCTCTCGGCAGCCTGATGGCCTCGCTTGTCATGTGGCCGAGCGCATTCTTTCCAGCTCCTTTCATGGCACAAACAAGTTAGGCTGTTGTTGTTGCACGCCCCTCTTTTGGAGGGATCGGTGGGGAAAGACGCTGAACAGCTCCGGAGGCTGGTCGGTGTGAGCAAACCCAGCTCCGCTCTCACGGCGACTGGGAGGGTGTGGGATCCGGCAGCGACCACCCCAGGTGCGACACCATGGACGGGAGCTTCCCGGGGTGATTCGGCCCCTCTTCCTATCCCAGTTCGCGGGAGAGATGGGGAGAGAAAACAGTATCGGATGAATGGAGCCTCTACCAGATCCATTAGGCTGGAGAACACGGTCACTTTGGAGGGGATTTTCTTTTGTTGAATGATATTAGTCACAGCGTGGTGTGTGGCACAGAGCAGTGAGGCAACATTATAATTTGCTAACAATAAAAGCGAGGTGGCTAACTGCCACTCGGCGCTGAAAACTATACAATCATTAGGGTTTTCCCTCAGACAGCTATGTCCATGCATTTCCTGGAACACGGACAAGGCCACACAGCTTCAATCTGCCGAAGACAACAGCGAGTAAACAAGCCATGTTGCTGTGTAGTCTTCTCTGAGTGACAAGAGTCAGAGATTGTTTGTTTCCATGGAGAGAAAAGGAAAAAGATCCTCAGCGTCAGGGTGGGAAGCGGGTAAAGCCCTCTCCTGGGTCCCACAGCCAGGTCTCCATCCAGCGGCTCCGTGTACATCAGTCCCTCGTCCCCTCCCAGAAAGCAGTCTTTAAGGACAGAGGCTTTAGCTCATTATCTTTGGAGACCAATAAAATATCTCAGAGAAGGGATGGTTAAATACTGTCTTCAAGTCTTGTTTTTTTTTTTTTTTTTTTTTTTATTTCGTCGTCTTCTACTGCTCCAAAGGGAGAAACAAATCTTTTTTAAGGGAATGTTTCCATTGAAAAAAATCTAGCACTGGGGCTGCATTTTTCTCCACAACTGCAGCAAGGGTTGAGGAGGGGGAGGAAAAGCCTATGCTGGGATTCCTCTCGTTCCAGTTCCTCAGAAGGAACCAGCCCCATGCAGCAGTTCTGGCTCTGGAGGAAACATCTGTGGCGGTGGCCATGTTACTCCGGCAAACATACCCCTCCGTGAGGGGTATGTGTTGTGTATGAATCCTTTTATTTCCTCGTTGCCATCTATTAAAGATTATCTCCCTACAAGAAAAGCGCACCATTTCCCATGTTTTCATGTGTAACGTCCGCGACGTCTGCTATAAACATCGTGAAATGGTTCCCTGCCCCTGCACTGACATGGGTATAAAAATCACTGCTTTTCATCTTTCAAAGCACTGCAGAAATGTTTAGGGTCGTGTATCCTGCCATTGTTCTGGGCTGGGCATCCCACTGAAGTCACGGGGAGAAATGAGTTCAGGATACGGACCTATCTAGTCAATCTTTATTGTGGCCCCAGTAACATCCCAGTTTTACAGATGGGAAAATGAGGAAGGTGGCTCCTGATAGACTAGATCCGACTGGTAATTCCTACCACTTTGGAAAACAACTGGAGGGAACAGACTAGAAACTCATCAAAAGCGCTCTCACCAAA
>VZSZ01003372.1:27139-37657 GCA_013398815.1 Ibidorhyncha struthersii | reverse complement strand
CCCGTTCGAAAGCCATAGGGGAGCCAGCGCCGGGCTCGGCCAGCCCCCGCCCGCAGCCCCTGCCCTGCCTCGCCGCCGGCGAGTCCCACGGCGCGGGGCACGGCAGCTCCTCTCCGCTGGCCCCACGAGTCTGCACATCCCGGCCCTGGCTGGGCTCCGGATCCTGCTCCCGAGGCGTGAGACATCCCGGCAGCCTGGGGTCAGGCGGCGGCTGTGGGGACCTGCAGCGTTTATTGTTTTTTAAACACATGGTTGTATTTATTTCCTTTTTTTTTTTTTTTACAATGCGAGTCACTGGTAGTGCAGCTGTGCAGAATCAGAGCGTGTATATAAGCAGGTCCCACACCGCACACGGGTGTACAAATAACGGTCGCTTCTCACCTGTACAATATATGCATATATCTATATTTTTAATTCTAGCGCTGAAAGCCACTGTTCCAAGCCCAACGTTAGGGGCTCTGGTCCTGTTCTGGTTTGGTTTGGTTTTATTTTGATATTTTTATCCCTCTGCTCAGTCCCAGGGCCTTGGCCACAACCCAAGGCCAGGGCTTGCTCAGCAGCGGCGTGCTCGGGTGGTCGCTCTTCACGGATCAGAGGTGGTCCGAGTTGGTTTGAGAGGAGGCGCTGACAGTGGTGGAGGGATGCAGGAGGAGGGCAGGGCTGGAGCGCGCAGAGCAGTGGTTCACAAGCCGAAAGGTCACTGAGTGCAAGAGGTACTTTTTGTCCGCGCGGTGTTCCTACAGCAAAGGGAGGATTTCCCGGTAGGTAAGGACAACTCTCCCCTTCTCCCCGCCCGCCACAGCTCGCCCTGCCCCAGGGAGAGGGGGGCACTGCAGGCTCACCTTCTCCCTTCCCCAGGGCAGACGCCCTTGAGCTTGCAGGCAGTTGATCACGCTGTACTTCCTTACTTCTCTGCCTCCAACCTGGACGGCAAGGCGCTTGGTTTGAAAGACCGAGATTCACTGCTGAAAAGGCCACGTTCCTCCACGAGCAAAAGAGGGGGCGGCCTGCGGTGCCGGGGTCGTGCTGGCAGCGGGTCACGGAGGCACGCGCAAGAGCCGAGCCACCAGTTCAGGTGGGGACAGGGGCGAGGGGCCCCAGCGCTGCAGGTCTGCAGTAATCGCCAAGCATAAAGCTTGTTAACTAAATCCCGCCGTTAAGTATGTCTTTGAAAAAGCAGGGAGGGAGCCAGCGCGCAAAGCGGGAGGAAACCCAGGCAGAGTAGGAGAGGCAAGCCAGCCCTAGCGCTGGGCACCGCCGCAACAGGCCATTTACACGCATCCCCAAACTATCCCGCTTCACTACTAGCGCGCTTGCAGCTAGCGTCCAGTTCCCATGCCTTGCTCCAGAACTGCAAGCAGCCGGCGATTCCGCTCCGGCGCAAGAGGGCAACGCTATGCAATTGCAGAGCGCAGACAGACCTCCGCACCCTCGTGCCCGCCCAGGACCCCCCAGGATCCCAGAGACTCTGTTGTGGACCACTGCCTTAAAACACGCCGGCAAGCGGGTGTGTGCGTGCAGAAAGATTCAGGCTGCGGCCAAATGCAGGCGTGCTGCACCCAGGCAGCACTTGCCCTGACCAAGCCCGAGGCATGGCCGCCTCTAGCAGTGCTGAATTTGTGCCCCAGATTACAAATAAGGGGGAAAACAATTTTACAGAGTGCAAGATTTTAAGTGGTGCTGAGCACCTCGTAATCCCACTGAAATCCACGGAGAAAGAGTCGGTGCATCAGCCCGTGCTTTGGGAGAAAGTACAGGAGAGGGGAAACTAGGAAGTGCAACAGGCTGGTTATCCTGAGCTGCAGTGCAGCCGAATCCGTTCGCTCCTGAGCGCCCCTTCCCCGGTGCCCAGAGATACAGCAGGGAACAGCGGGTAAAGGCGTGCGCGGAACTCTGCCCCGCAGGAGGGGGACGGGGATGGTTACCGCAGGCCGTCGCTGTAGACTCCAGTGCTCTGTAACCTATTGTCTATGTAAGAACAATGAATGTTAACATGGTAAATTATTATTACATTAAAAAAGACCACAAAAAAAAAAAAGACGCTGGGCATCTGCAACCTCTTCATTGCCAAGATGGTAACTACTGGGTGACGGACGTGGCAGGGGACCGGTCTGCTGGGGCACACGGCGGTGAGGGGTCCCGCCAAGGGGAATGGTTCGCGGCAAGCGTGGTGCTGCTGGGAGCGTCGGCCCCGGAGAAGGAGCTGCTGGAAGCTAAGTGGGAAGAGGTAGCTCCAGCAGCCACTAGCGTCCCAGCAAGCAGGTTACACTCACACGCCTTCGAAAGGAAGCCAGCAAGGCTGCCAACTAAGAAATAAGGAGCAGCACCAAATCACTGCATAATATACACACTTTATTTATGAATTTGTATGTATACAGACTTTCTATACACACCATTACCTATATAATAAAAATGTACATGTGTATACATGGTCGTATAAATATAGAACTGTAGAAATCTTAGAACTGATCCTGTCTATTCACAGCAACTCCTCGTGTGGGACCGCTTTGTTCGAGTAGCCGTCATTTGAGACTTGGGCAAAAGGGGCAAGTGTCATTTGTGTTGGTTTGTGCCCAGAATTTGATGCACTGGAAGAGAGAGAGTTAGTCAAGAGCCACTGGCACAACTCAAAGGCGCTGTGAACATCGTGTGGCACTACTTTTCCAGCAGAGTGCTGGCACGAGCACTCGTTTTAAGGGGTGGTTTCTTTTGCTCCTCAGAGACAGCCTCCATCAAAAGGTCGCCATGCAGAGGGAGCCCTCTTCAACCTAGCAGGATCATCAGGCCCTCCTCAAGACACAGTTTTCCATTTTCTTGGCAGTTGCCGGAGGCCCCAGAGGGATTTGGGATGAGGGGTTTTCCTACACAGGTGAACCACTGCCAGCACTGGGGGATGAGAAAGTCTCTTCCTCTTCCCTAGAGCTCCTGTGCACAGACCCACCTGGGTGACGGTGGCAGCTCTCTCCATCGCCCTGTATTCTATAGATCCTGCCAGACTGTCCTGCTCCAGGAAGGCAAAAGGCCAGGATCTAACACTCCTAGCAACGAGCACAGGGTCGCAGGATGGAATAAGGACAGCCTGTTCCTAACGCCACCGCCAAATGGCCACTCAGGGAGGCCCAGTAAGGAAAGGGAGGACGACAGGATGAAGAGAAGTTATTTGTTGAACATACTCTTCTCCTGGCAAGATCTCAGTACAGCAGGGACTCGCTACACGCGCCCAGGGCCCACGGAAGGGAATCAGCACTACGAACCGTTACGAGGAACCCAAGAGCAGCACGCAGCGGGGAAACACACTCACCTCCTTGTGCAGCACGTGCGAGCAGGCCATGGGGTGAAGGTCACCGGGCTGCACAAGCTTCTGGCACATCAGACACAGCTTACAGGCAGCCGGGGTCTGGGACGAGCAGCGAGGGGACAGAAAGGAGACACAGAAGTCAGACACCCCAGCTCAGATCACGTATTCCACATTCCAGCTGCTTGTCCAGCCAGCAGCAGCCAGGAGCCGGAGTTTGCCCGATTCCTCCCCCTGCACACAGCCATCACACGACGCTAGAGCCCCTGACACCTCTCTTGCGGCTGTTCCTTTCTCCTCCGATGCGGAGCACAAAGGCCCCATGCCCCCAACCCTTCCCTTCTACCTCACCAGCCCAAGCAGCTGTGTGAGCAGAGAGGTCCCTGCTTCACTGGCTCATCCTTTCGGCCACTTCTCAGAAGGGCTCCCTCCCTCTGCTTTCCCTGGGAACGGCAAAGTGCTCCAGGAAAGCCAAAAAGCCTTACGTGTGACGCTGTTCCGGGGTAAGCCACCTGGGCCGGGGGCAGGAACATAGGCGTGCTGATCTGGGGCAGCGGAGCAGAGAACATGGGGGCTCGGATTCGACTGAGAGGCTGCAGCAAGGCAAACGAGGCACATCAGAGAGGCTCAGAAGGAAACCGCAGCCGTGTTACCCCAAGTCACCTCGGGGAAAACTGCTGCTCAGTCAGGAGAAAGGGGAACCCAAGGGACACGCCTGACGCACAGCCCGAGCTCTGTGCGGTCGCGGCAGCGGGCCCTGTGTGGCTCAGCGTGCAGGGAATGGGTGCGGCTTCTCACTGCTACCCAGGCTCCCCTTCATAGCTGCCCCCCACAAGGAGTTTGGTGGGCCCCCGCCAGCCCCTCGCCGCTCTCCCACCTGAGCCCCGGCCGCTGCCCGCTCCTGCTGCTCCGCCAGCTTGGCCGCCACCAGCTGGTTCAGCTCCTCCATGGTCAGACCCGCCATGGTCCTCCGAGCAGTCTTGATCTGCTGCAGTATGTTGGTGAGCTGGGCCCTGCAGGGACAGCAGCCTGCTAAGAGCTCCCAGCCACCGCCGGCGAGCCGAGCGCCCCCCGCGGACCGTCACCCTCTGTCAAAGGCCCTGCAACACCGCTCCCGGCGAGCCAGCCACCCCAGCCCCAGGGCAAGCCCGTATCACGGCGGAGGAGTGGCGTGCTCTCAACCGTCTAAAATGAGGAGAATTGCACGCTGAGTGAGCTTCTGTCCCCAAAACGCTTGGGAAAGGGTGGGGAAACCCCAGCTGGAGCGAGAGACAGCGCCCCACCTGTCACATGCAGCCAGGATGCAGCACCGCAGAAGCTGAAGGACTCTCCTGAGGTGGTGCTGTGTGTAAGGTGCCACCGCTGTCCTTTAGACAAAGCTCCAAACATTCCTCATTCCCAGTGGTATGGCACACCTGACCGAGAGCACCCAGACTTCACCCCTCGCCTTCAGGCTTCCCTCACTTCCTCCAGACCCCGCAAGCACCAAGAGGAGCTCCACTTTCCCTAAGCCCAGCTCACGTCCCACAGGCAAAGTCTTCACTCTCAGGGAAGGACAAGGCGAGACACTTACTTGTTGCACTGTGGAAAACGGGTCAACAACTTCTCCAGCAGCTTTTCCAGCTTATCGGCTGGCTGCAGCCTGTGAAACTCTGGAGTGACGTTAACTCCTCCCAGGCCTGGCGGAGGAGGGATGGAGGCAGCGGGAGTCACGTGAGGGCTGTGCGTGCCAATAAGCGATGCCACTACCGGGCTGTTTCTTCCTTGGGAAGCAGGCAGCGGTGGGGAAGGCTGGTTGGGTCTGGAGAGCGCAGGGTTCAGGAGAGGAAAGGAGAGTGCCCGAGGATCGGCACTTGGCATGACCATCGGAACGGGAACTGGTCCGATGGGAAACGGGAGCCTGGGAGTAAGGGATGGGTTGGGCTGGAATGCCGTAAGCATGAAATCTGTCTGAGAAAGAAAAACAGGGGGAGAAGAAAAGGCTGGTTAGAATAAGCCCACCTGAAAGCAGAGCTGAGCGCCTTCCTGCCGAGCCAGACTTCCGTCTGGGAAGCAGGTAAGCCCAGACAGACAGAGGACAAGCACAGGACTCCAGAAACCGCAATCCCGCACAGCCTCCTTCACTGCACATCGCACGGGCAGTGCCAGTTACGGGCCAGCGGGCAGACGGTCCCCAGGGCCTCACAGCAACTTCCCAGGAGCGAAAGCTCGTGCTTGTTAGGCTGGAGAGGCACTCACTTCTGAGGGTGGAGGTGGCAGCGTGGGGGTTGGGATCTGTGGGAGGCTGCTCAGCTTTGTCCCATTTCTCACCATCTGAATGTGGTCGTTGAACTGATCCTAGCAGAGAGGAAAGAAAACAAATGCATCTACCAAAGCCTCTGCCTGAGGAAGTTTTGGGTACTGCGTGCCTAGAACAGGCAGATTCCCCTGCCTGGGCAGAGCATTCTCAGCCCCGGAACGGTTGCAGGCCCTAAAGCGGACACAGTTTGCTTCCACGGGAGTCAAGAGAATGAAAAAGGACCCGGAGGGAGAAACAGAGTAACTGCCTCTGCGATTAACCCAACACACTGCTTTCGCATCCGCACGCTTGAGCCTGAAGAGGCAGGCAGAAGATCTCTGCAGCTGCTCGCAAAGGGAGACCAACTGTGCCGTGCTTCAGGGCACAGAGCTTTTTCTGGGTCTTGGTGCTCTCCCAGCGTGGGTTGAAACTAAGCACGCAAAGTAGCATGAATGCAAAGAACTCCTCACTGCTAAGCTGGGAGCCGTCCGGAAGGAACTTACTCGGACACTTTCCTTGGTCATTCGTATCCTGTTCAGCCTCATCTCCCACTCCTGCTTTGGCCTCATCGTCTCCAGCGTGGGCGGAGCAGACCTGCAAGCACAACTAAACTTTCCCACTTGCAACTGTGCTCTTACTCCAGAAAAGTGGGAGCAACTAACACCCCGCACCCTCCTGCCTTCCCCCATCGGACTCCCCTCCTCCGGCTGGGCGGGAAGAAGGCCTCGCACCCAGGCCAGGAACCCCGCAAGAGGGGAGCACGCGGTGCTGCCAGAGTGTGGACTGATCTGGCGGACAGAGACACGGACCCACAGTCAACGCCGTGCCTAACAGCAGCACTTGGTCTAGAGCACGGCACATGCTCAGCAGATGGACAGTTAACACGGAATAAGCACACCCTTGCCTTGTGACATTACTGAATCCCATTATTTTAATAAGAAAGCCACAGGAAACCTTGAACTATTTCAGTCAAACCTCCAGTGTAAGTAGAGGAAGAGGAAACGGACACATAGGGACAACTGAGTCATCCCACCACTTCTGAGGCTACACGGACTTACTTGAGGTAGGTGAGGTGTAGCTCTGCTTCCTTTTCTGCTTCTTCTAGTTTCAACACCAGCAGCTCCTTCCGGCTCTCCAGGGACAGGATCTAGCAGAGAGAGACCCCACATGAAGAGAAGCTTCTGTACTCCCTTGTTTTGTGCTGCCAGACTGTAATCTCTTCACTAAGCGCCACGCTAAGTGCATCGGGGCACCACTCCTGACTAATGTTTACTGCGCTGATACTTGTTTATCCCTTCTCTTGTCCCACAAAGCGGGGGACTTCGCCTCATCCTCAACTGCTCCTAATTTCACATAATCATTCATTACCAACCTGGAATCTCAAAAAGACCCTCTTCAACAACTGCTTTGCAGGTAAGGAGTCACCTACTAACCTCTGCTTTCCAGGCCCGTTCTGTCTCCTCAAGAATGTTCCTGTTGATTTCATTGTGCTGGTTCTTCAGCTTATCTAGCTCCATCTCCCATAGCTGCCTGCAGGCAGAAACAGAACAAGTCGGCTTAGGCTTAGGCACTGGAATGCCATGGAACAGGAGAGCTGACAAACTCCCACAAAACCAACGGATCCCGGTAGCTGTGGATGGGGTGGAACGGTGGAAGAGCGACAGCTTCCAGACCATGACACCAGCCACAGTTCCCAAGGCTGCATGAGTCACCGTCCCGAGAGCGAGCTGTTCCAGAGCACGCAAACAACCACTGTGCAAACACGCTGGGCAAAATGAGGAGAGGGGAATTCCCCTCGGCAAGATTCCGTCCAGCTCCAGGGAAGGGTGCACAGGTCTGAACCAGGAAGCAACCTGAGGCAGCACACAGAACGAAGGTGTTCCGGTCCTGGAGAATTTTAAAGCTGGCCCTTTCCCAGCCTTACGTGAGCATCTATGCCCGGATCTGCAGCTTCTCTGCCCAGCTTTAAAACACCCGAGCGTGCCAGAGTGTAGAGCAGTTGGGCAGCTGCGGGGACCAGACAGAGACATAGCTTTGCCCTAATTCTGGGAAGTGGAAATCGAATCAGAGGTAGCAGTTACAAGCCGAGCGAATCCACTGAGCATAAACTCTAATCTTACGGGATCTTTATGTCACAAGGATCTAGCAGCCTGCTTGTGACCAGGATCAAAGAGGATTTAATCCAGAGACCCGGGGCACCAGCCTGCTGGAAGAGGAGATAAAACCTTTACAGCGCATAACTGGACAGCACTGTTGGACCGCTCTCTCTAGCCTACCCCACCAGAAGCATCAGATTCACTCCAAGGCAAAACGACTGGAAGGAAAAGAGCGTTCAGCGGCACTAATCCAGTAAGAGATAAGAGCCTTACTTTTCATCAGACTGCTCTGCAATCAGAGAGGCAATCTTGTTTTCCTTTTCCTCCTGCTCTTTCAGCAACCTGCACAAGAGAAAGAGGACACATGGAGTCACCTGTGTGACTGGTGACACAGGTGACTCCATGTGTAACACCTGGTGTTATCGCCCAGCCACCAATGCCACAGGTCCCGAGTTTAAACAACACATTGGCACGGCTCTGTGCCCAATGTAACACCACACTCTGAAGACTGCACCGTTCAATAAATGTTTGAAAGCAACCGCTAAAGTCCTCCAGAGGAAAAATTGTGCTGTATCATGACACTGCACAAAGACCGTGGCATAGAACCAGAATCCACTGCAGGGAGCTGTGCCGCTCCGACAACACATGCTTTGCAATTGTTCACTCAGAGGGAAACGGGCTGAGTACTTGGAACCATTACTAAAGGAGCTTTATCCAAAAAAACATCACCGAGCCCTCAGAATGGAAAAAAGATAGAAAATTCACACCTCTACGACATGACAGAATGGCTCCGCAAAAGTGCAAATACACCATCCAAAGGACCCTTCAGATCTCCACAAGCAACTCACATCTTCCTTGTGTTAGACACCCCCCGGCTCCCGAATCTAGTGAGATTCTCTGCATAGAGCGCACGTCCTGTCTCACAGCAAAGCCTGACAGCAGCCGCCAGTCTTTCAAACCATTTGGTGCAAGGCGTGGTCAAGCAGCCTACCGAAATGGGAGATTTTGAGGAGAACAACTTGGAAAGGCCAACGAGAGCCCCCCCCTTAGCTCTGCAACCCAGCAGTCCTGCCTCCTGCGGAAAGGCTCTGGATTCTGAAAGATGGCAGCACGCAGAGCGGAGCTGCCCGTCATCTTTGCCAAGCGCTGTCCACGCATACACCCAACAGGCAAAGCAATAACCCCCTGCCCAAAAATTCACGTTGAGATCTTCTGTAAACAGAAGGTGCTCTCTCTGTGGTAGACACATTCAAAACCATACAGGTCTGCCCGAAACCACTCAACAAAACACTCGCTGCTTCCAAAAAGTTTAAAGCGATCCTCTTTTGCTTAATCAGGTATACATCAGGGTTAATACCTTTTCCCTCCCAAAAATAAATATTTTCCGCACTAATACCTTCTGCCTTTCTCACAGAGCTTCTCAATTTCTGCTTTCAGATCCTGCTCTTTCTGCAAGAATTCTTTCTTTTCTTTCTCCATCTTCTTCTTTGTCTCTTCTCGCTTGATCGTAACATCCTGAATTGCTTTCAGGATCTCCTAGAGCAAAATAAGCATCACACAATTAAAGAGGAAAAGTCCCAAGTAAGGGTTCTGGTTTCAAATCCCTTGTTATTTTAGATTAATTGAAGAGAGATTATGAGATTACACGCGTCACCAGAATCTTTCTTTTTAGCAGATCCAGACAAGATACACGGTGGTTATTATGAAGAAACCTAAGAGACAGGCAGACGGTCTAAACCACAGGTTCTCCTGCCTCTTTAGAAGGATTTTAAGGGGCAGGGAGTTCTGCTCTGTTTTAGATCTAGCCGATGGGACACTGATGGTCCCTTTTGTCTTAAGGTGAGCTACCACAGGGCCGGTTGTAAAGCACTCATTTAACCTAGTGATCCTTGAGAAACGGCCACAGAGCTCTAAATAACACACAGAACTAATTCTCCTCACTTCAGTGCATGAGGCCGCACCAGCCCACCTTAATTGCACAAGCCACAGTAGTAACAGGCAGGCTAAACCAAAAAAGGACTTCACCAAGTACCTGGTGGTTCTTCATCTCTTCTTCCCTCCGCTGCTGGAGCTGTTTAAGCTGTACCTGCAGCTGATTCTCCACTTGCCTCTGTTTGTCCAACACCTCCTGGTAACGCTCCTTCAACAAAGCCCTCTCGGACATCATTTTGTCCTGCAGCAGAGAGCGGAAATTCAGGGAGAACCTTCCCCTTCCCTCATGCCGAAGACAGCATGGACAGGGGCAGGAAAGCTCAGCGGTGTAGACGAGCCCACTGTCAAGAACCACAGCTAAACAGCCTCCACTTTCAACGCTCCGGCTCCCTAGATCAGAAATGACGAAGGGAGGCACTGCCTGCAGCTAGCACTACATTTCCTCATTTGAAGAGGACCGCTTAAGAACCCCAAGGCAGGTATTTAAATGAGAAAAAGCACCCTGTGGGCAGACCAGTGCTTCAGCTCCTTTGCCCGACAGCAGCAGTCTGGGAGCGCGAGCGGAAGAGCCTAGACCTGGTTGCAGGGCTTTGATACCCACCAAATTCTTCTCGATATCCTGATCCGTGTTCACATCCGTATGGGCTGTCTTGAAGTCAGTCTGTGAAGGGAGATGACCGCTGTCAGACCCCCCACCCCTGCAGCTTCACTGAGCGGCCAGACCCGCATCACCAACCAGCCCTGGAGAAACATCGGGGCTGCCAGCACCCCCGCCAGCCCTCCCTGAAAGCAGCCGGGTTCACAAACACCCTTTCGGGAACCCTCGCACCACACTCCGCAAACCCCGGTGTCCCCGAGGGCCCAGCAGCCTCCTCCTCCCGCAGCCGCGTCCCCGCCCCGGAGCAGGGCCTGCCCCA
>VZSZ01003372.1:5046-26228 GCA_013398815.1 Ibidorhyncha struthersii | reverse complement strand
GTTGGGGGGCAGCGGCGGCAGGCCTGCCCTGCAGCGCCGCCCGGCGGCGGCTGCCCGGCCCCAGGCGTCCCTGAGCTTTGACCTCCCGGAGGCAGGTTCTGGCCAACGCCGGGGCGTGCCCGTGTTCCGCAGCCTCCCTGGCACCGGCTGCCCGGTGCAGCGGCGGGCGCTGGGTCTGCCCCAGGTCGCTGTCGGGCTGCTGTAGGCACTCTCTGGAGGTGCCAGTCTCTTGAGCGTAAAGGCAGCGACAGGCAGTTAAAGCCTTTCTCTTAGGAAGAGAAATCCGGACCTCGATGTCCAACGTGAACCACAGCTGGTGAGTTGTATCAGAGGCTTAGAAGCCCATCGAGAGAGGAAGACGGCTGGGACAATCGCTGACGGCAAACTGCTGGCGGGCGTTGAGCTCCGGGCAGTGCTGGGGTGTGGGAAACGGAGCGGGACCTTGGGAGGTGCTTCCCCCCTGTGCGGTGCCGTGGCTCGTGGAATGGGGGTTGGACCAGGGCTCAGAGGTGATTTCCACCCATGCTGGGTGAAAGCAGGTTCCTCCAGCCATGGAGCAGCTGAGGAACACGTTTGGTGGGGCTTCCTCCAAAGAGGAACTGACTCTCAGCTGCAGGCGCCTCACGGAGCATGGCCTTTCTCGTGACGTTTGCTTCTGTGCTGGGCCACGGTAAGAGAAGGAAGTGGCCCCTCTTCCGCCAGTCAGCAGCGTGGTGCGCTCTGGCAGGCAGGGCGGGCAGAGGGGATCGATCCCTGCCCGCTCCCTGCCCAGTGCTGCGCTGCTGGGAAGGAGCCGCCTTGGCTGGGGTTTCCCTGGAAAACAATTTCTGCTGTGCCAGGGGGGTTGGTAGCAAGCCCAGGTGTACCGGCGTTGCCTGTCAGGAGCAACAGGGCTCCGTGGGACCTCCAGGTGAGGCCGTGGCCACCCTGTTCCAGGTCAGAAGAGTTTGGTGCTCACTGGTTTTATTTTCTGCTGTTTGCAGCCCGCCTGTCTGATGCCGCATTGGAAGTGGAGGGTGCCGCTATGGAGCGCAGGGATGGAGGCCACACTCTGTATCCACACGTGCCTTTGGCTGAGTGCTGCCTGGATGCCCCTCGTGTTATCAGATGGACTGGCCTGCGACGGGAAGCACGCTCCCGGCACTGACACCCGGCACAGCAAGCTGACGTGGGCTGTCAGCTTGGACGTACCCGAGGAGGAGCTGGAGCAGCAGGCAGAGGAGCTGGCCCGGACTGCGGGGCTGGTGAACATGGGCCGCGTTGGGGAGCTCAAGGGCCATTACCTCTTCACCTACCAGCCTGATGGCCAAGCGGCAAACGAACCCGAAGCAATAAGGAGGTCGGTGGACACTTTGTTTGCACAGCATGACAGTGTGCGGTGGCACTCGGAACAGAAGCTTCTGAAGCGCTCCAAACGCAGCCTGCACTTTAATGATCCCAAATACCCCCAGCAGTGGCATCTGGTGAGTGGTTTTCCGGCTGCTACTGTGCTAGCAGGCTCGGGCTGTTTGTGTGGCCCATAAGCAAGCTGTCACATGGCAGGCAGAACAGTTGCTTTCTGTCCTTGCGGTGAGGAGGAAGCACGCTGAGAGCACACCCTGCCCACCGTGTGCTCGCCGCGATAACGGGAGGAGGCAGCTGCCACAGCTGGCTGCACACTGGTGGCGCGGGGGGGGGCAGAGGGGTTTTGGCTGGAGCATGCTGTATGGTTAGCAGCCTGGAGCACGGTGTGGATCTTGTGGCACTGGGCACTCTGCTTCATGGCTCGAGCGACTGCTGCTGTCTGTCCGTGTCAAACAAATCTCCCGTGGCTATCCTGCGACTCCCTGCGCTCCCAGCCCAGCCCCGGCCCCGTACATTGTAGCCAGCATGCCCGAAAGGTCTGGGAGCTCCTTTCCTTACAGCTGACTCACTCCTCCGCTTTTCCTCTCCCCTCGCTGTTCTTTCTGGTGCATAGAACAACCGCAAGAGCCCTGGGAAGGACATCAATGTCACGGGCGTCTGGGAACAGAACGTGACAGGGCGCGGTGTGACGGTGGTGGTGGTGGACGACGGCGTGGAGCACACCATCAAAGACATACAGCCAAATTACGTGAGTGCCAGCTCCGCGGCGTAAGCGTATGAGTGCTCGGCTGCCGGCAGAGCCTGACCCGCGCTGCCGCCCTGGGCTTCCCTGGGCTTGGCCAGGGTGGGACGTGCCAGCAGCAAACCTTTCCCTGGGAGATTCTGCACCCAAGCTGCAGGGTTACCAGCCTTTGTGCTACCTGTGGGAGGTAGCTGCTTAGACGTGAGATCTGCCCGCCCTCTGACCCACAGCAGTTGCTAAGGCTGCCTCTGTCCGTCCCTTTTCCACAGCAGCAGATAGCAGCATTGAGCTGCAGCCCTGTGTGGAAGCAGCCTCTAAGTTCCCGTGACTTCCAGGCTGTGTTTCAGCCTGCGTAGCGTGTTCTTAAGTCCTGCTTTTCCCGAAGAGAGGAGAGCAGAGCCCTCCATCGTGCCTGCGGGTCTGTTTCCAGAGCCCAGAAGGCAGCTATGACTTGAACTCCAACGACCCCGACCCTATGCCTCACCCTGACGAGGAGAACGGCAACCACCATGGGACCCGCTGTGCCGGGGAGATTGCTGCCGTGCCAAACAACAGCTTCTGCACAGTGGGAGTTGCCTACGGGAGCCGCATCGCAGGTATGTGCACGCTGTGGCACCCCGACATGCCGTGCTCATGCCTGGCTGTCTCAGCTCCAATTCTCTGGGGCCGGGGCACAGCTCCGTGGGAGGGGTGGCTTTGCCAAAGTGACTCTGAGTCAGCCGGTGCCTTGCTCAGGCTGGTCGGTCTGTCAGAGGGAGGAACAGGCGCGGTCCCGAGCTCCTCTCCAGAGGAGCCAGTTCCTGGCAGAGCAGGATAGGTGTGTGCTGCGGCAGCTTTTCCAGAGTACTCCCAGCCCCACTGTCTGCCCGGCCGCAGATCTTTTGGCAGATGCGCATCCATACTGCACAGCCTAAGCCAGGCAAGCGTGCAATGACGTGCCCGCTGTGGTGCAGCACTGCAGGCTGTATCTGGAGGCACCGACGAAGCAAACATTTGCCAATTCCCCATGCTCCCCTGGCCCTTGGTATTGGCTCTGCCTTGTGGGGATGCACAGGGCATGAAGGTCCAGCCACTCATCTCTCCTCTGCAAAGCCAGGGAATGTGCTGCTGTGGCCTCAGCTGTCTCCGGAGCTCTCACGCTCCTTCACAGAGGGACGCAAGGTCTCTGTGCCAGGCAGGATGCATCCCTGGCAGAGCAGAGGACGGTGCTGCTGTGCCGCAGCCTGGGACGTGATTCTCTGCATACTCGGCAGATGGTGCCATGTTCCCCGGCTGTGACAAGGGGCTGGGGAGTGGGCAGGTCCCAGGGTGCCACCAGGGTACTGGGGGCCAGGAGGTCGCCCAGGGGCACTGCAGGCGGCTCTGCACCCCTGCCCTGTGCTCGGCTCCCTCCCTCCCTCGCTCCTACGGGGCGCTCCCTGAGCAGCCACCCTGACTGTGGCACAGCAGGGTCCCCAGGCTCCAGCTGGCCTGGGAGGCTGCGGGCAGGTGCTGCTAGCAAAGCCCAATTGGTAGAAGGAAAGATGAGCTCATAGTTTAACAGCAGCGTGGGGAAGAGGGAGGGTTTACCCGGGGTTGCGCTTCTTCGGGCTTCAGTTCTCCAAAGCTATGCCTGGCCTTGCAGGGTGAGCACAGCGGGGCAGCCTTGAGCGCTGCAGGGCGACAGGGGCCTGCCCGGGCAGGGTGGAAGTGCTGGAGCCAGCGCGGTGCCAGCTGGGGTGGGGAGAGCCAGCGCATCCCTAGCTGGGCTGCTCCACTCCTCCACCGGCAAGGCTCAGATATGACAGCAAAAAGCCGTGTGTGCTGTGTCAGGCAAGAGCTGAGGTGGGTGGGCGGATGCACTGTTTATAAGTGGGCTTAATTGAGATACGTGCCTGGTTTCCATTTGTAGTTTCCTTTGCCAGCCTAACCTGTGATGCAAAACAGTAATTATTAATGGTTTGGGTCACTGGAAACTCAGTATTTAGGGTTTGTTGGAGAAGTAGCCTTGCTCTCCTGGTCTGAGCACAGCAGCTGGGGTGTCCTGTGTCTCCTGAGCCCCTCCCTTAGCAGGCAAGCGTGCCGTCCATCCCAAAGCCACGCCTGGCTGTTTGGCAACTTGGAAGGGGAAGCAATTGCTCCAGGCAGGGACTAGCCCTGAAAAGCAGTGGGACAATTGAGGGTGGGATGTGAGGAAGCCCCTGGGGAGCAGTGCTCTGGGTAGGGGGCTCAGGGGCACACGGGAGTGAGCCCAGCTGGTGTTCGGTTATGCTTTCCCCTCACCAACTTGGTTCTGGCTGTGGGACTGGAGGATTTGCGTGGCAGAAAAGCCATGTCCAGCAGAGGATGTGGAGCTGTGCGTGAGGGTGCACCTACAATCCCTCATGCACATCTAGGTCCTGCGGACTGATCTGCGGGATTACAAGCTCCAGGAGATCCGGTTCCGTCAGACTGGGAGAGGGAGTGTCCCCAGTGTGAACCTGCCAAGGAATTTGTTTGCACTGTTTATACAGCTTACTTTGATCTATGTTGGTCGTGTTTGTTGTCCTTTGTCCCGCAGGCATCCGAGTGCTGGATGGGCCCCTCACCGACAGCATGGAGGCCATCGCCTTCAACAAGCACTATCAGATCAATGATATCTACAGCTGCAGGTGAGCCCCAAAGGGACCCTGAGCCAGGCCATGCCAACATCCTGCCAAGGCCTGTGGGCCCTGCTCTTCCTAGGGACATGGTCACGATTCGTGGCTGAATGCTCACAACAGCTCCTCTCCTCCTGTGGCTCCAGCTAGCCTCGAGGCACCAAAATCAGTACTGCTTTTGTGGGTGGTTTGAGCATGCCTGGCAGGCAGGCAGCCAGGCTGCGAGGTGATGGGTCTGTCCCAGAGAGGGAACACCCTGCCTGTCCCCGTGGGCTGGGGGCCCGGCCGTGCCCTGCAGTCAGGCTACCTCTGGGGCTCTGCGCAGCTGAACCTCAAGGGGGTCTGCAGCTGGGCACGTAAGGTGGAGCTCTGTGCTACTGCTGTTAAGAGTAACATCAGTATTGCTGTTACTGGAGAGCTGGCCTGGGCTGTGCGCAGCATCTGCAGTTGCGAGGCTTTCTGAGCTCTGCTCCAGCACCTCCCACAGGCTGGCTGAGTTGGAGGGGGCACCGTGCCCCCCGCTGTGGTCAGGGAGCCCGGCCTGAGCTGTGTGACGGGGACCGGAATGTGTGAGAAGCTGGTTGTTAAATAAAAATCAAACATTTTGTCCACTGGAATCTGACCCAGGGGCACAGTGCAAACATGACAGCAATATCCCAGCAGTGAGGGGCCATCCTGACGGATGGGAAAGTACAGCGCCCTCCGATCCCAGTTGTGGTGCTGGAAGTAGCTGATGGCTGCTTGTAGCTCACTGTAATGGGAAGAAGAGTTGCTGCCTGCAACTCCTGAGGCTGTCACTTCATGGTGTCTCTCATTGCAGCTGGGGTCCAGATGACGATGGGAAGACCGTGGATGGCCCCCATCAACTGGGAAAGGTAAAAAAAGCCAATCCCAGCAGCACGGGTCACCCCTGGGCTAGTCCTCCAGTGCTTGTGGTTTCTTGCCTGCCTGGACAAGGCGAGGAGGGACATTGCTGTGGTGCAGCGCACGCTTGTTTGCTTCCATCACTGCCAGCGGAGGTGTTGCATGTTACCACGCGGTGGGGAGAGGTGACGTTGCTGCGGGAGGGCAGCATTCAGGCAGTATTAGATGAGCTTTCCAAGGAGAGGCTGGTTCCAGCAGGAAGATGCTCTTTCGCAACCTGTGCTATTATTCTGGCAACTTTTGCAACTCAAGGGACGCTTTCCGCTCAGGAGACCGAGCATTCCTAGTGCTAAGGGTGGTTCTCAAGGCAGGGAGCGTGCCTTCTAATGCCAGGAGTAAATAAGGGGCTGGGGCAATGGCTGCATTCGCTCTCAGTGGGACCGCAGTGGGGGAAGAGTCAGAGCTGAAGCTCCTTTCCCGGGCCACGAAGGCATTCTTGCAGCGCCCGCGCTGCAGGACCACTGCAAAACACACCCGGCTGCCTGCGCCTGGCTCCTGCTGCCCAGGTACCGCAGCAAAGGGTCACTGAGGGGGCCCTGAAACTGGCACAGCGTTGCTTGTGGGATGCGGTTCTGCTAGTTTCTCTTTTGCTTGGCAGCCTTTTGCTGTACTTCTCTAACCGCAAGATAGCAGTCAGTGTGCTGTTCGAAGCAATGCTGACAACTGAGCTATCCGTTCACGATGACAAATGGTTTCCAGTTCTGCAAGTTAATTTATTCTCTTCCTGCATGCAGAGACAGCTGTAACAAGCTCTGGGACACAGAGCACAAGCAAAGCTTGCTTTACCATAGCGGAGCATCTGAAGGGCTTTCTGACCAATTCAGTATGGGCCTTCACCTACTGAAGGGAGGGCAGAGGAGGAGGGTTGGTTTCCAGCAGGATTACTTTTTCTCACGTCCATCAGACACATACCCTTTATCTAGGTGGGGATGACGTCTGTGCAAGGTGTCGGCCTGGAGATGTGCTCCCAAGTGGGGCTGGTGTGGTTGTGTTTCTCAACGAAGGCAAAGCCTAAGTGTGTGTGGGGGCTGGAGCCTTGCAGAAGGGCAGCAGCCACGTGTGGGTAGTCTCTGTCGGCAGGAAAGCCTTCATGCTGCGGAAAAGGCAGCTCCAAAGTGAGCCCTGCTGAAGTTGGGAGGCTTCTGTGTTTCCTCTGGAGTTCAAATGCTGGTCAGTTTTTGTGCTGTGCTTGCCTGGAAGGTTGCTTGTCCTTTCCTCTTTTTATTTTTAACGCAGAATACACTTAAAATCACAGTGAGCTGTAGACTGGCTGTTCCCCAGCCCAGACATTGGCTGCATTGCTGCCTTTGTAACACACTCACTCTGGAATTTCAGTGTCTGGTTGGGGCTGTAACAGACACAACGCCCTGACTCTGCGAGCTGGGTGAAATATGGTCCGGGTGGGTCGTGCCTGGCCCTGCCATCACCGCGAGTACTTGGCAGGGCTGGTTATTGAAATCTCAGAGCGTGGACTTCGGTTGCTGGGTGGGGGTACCAGGACACAGCTTTCCAGCACATCCTGTGCCTGCGAGCGGTCTGCAGGGCGAATGCTTACCCAGCTAGGGAGAGGCACACCTGCCCCTCTGTGCCTGGGTTAGCAGCGAGGTGTGCTACGAGGTTGGGCAGAGCCCTGCTTCCCCACGGCTCACAGCCGTGCATGCCAGCCGTGGCAGCGGGCAACAACCCTCTGGGGTCAGCGGGGACGGGCACAGGAAGGGCTCACCTGCCTACATGCCCTGACCAGCGATGGTTCCTTCTCCGCAGGCCGCCCTGCAGCACGGCGTGATAGCAGGTCGCAGGGGCTTTGGGAGCATTTTCGTCGTGGCCAGTGGCAACGGTGGGCAACACAATGACAACTGCAACTACGATGGTTATGCCAACTCCATCTATACTGTCACAATAGGTGAGTGCATGTGTCTTCTGTCTTGTTCCTTCCCAGCGTGGAAAAAGGAGATCGTCCCAAAAGCACAAAACCTGCCCCGCTGGAAGCTGGCTGGATACTGGGAATCTGTGTGTCTGTATGTGGGAACGGGTATCTGTCCTCTGGGAATGAACGGGCAGTGTCTAGAGGTTGCTGGGCTTCAGCTCTCAGGTCTACAGGGTTTTTTTGACCTACAGAGCAAGACAAGGCCAAAGAAATTCCTGCCTGTGTTCAGGCCTCCATCACTGGGGCTGTGACAGACACACTGCCATGTTGAGGGAGTGAGCTGAAATGCAGCATTTCCATCATGTGTGTTAGAAAAGAAACATCTAATCCGTTTTCTCGAGGGCAGAAGCTACATGAAGGGTAGAAGATCTGTGTAATATTAAGCACAGCGAAAGGTTATTTGCTGTGGCTGCCTTTCCTGTAAATCTTCCAGCTGTGAAAAATACAGGCTTGGGTCCGGTTTCCCTGCCCAGCTCCCAGCCTGTGAAAAAGCACAGCTAGCAGGACAGGTCCTCAGAGGCTCCTCACCTTTCAGCAATTTCAGCAGTTAAAACGAAACGGACTTCATACAGTCGATGCCTTTCACCTCTCCGCAGGCGCAGTGGATGAGACGGGCTCCATGCCGTTCTATGCCGAGGAATGTGCCTCCATGCTAGCAGTGACCTTCAGTGGCGGGGACAAGATGATGAGGAGCATTGTGAGTACCACGCAAGGCACATGTCTTCCCCCATGCTCTGCTGGCCACGCCCGGCCGCAGGGCTGCAACAGCCCAATGAAGCTCTATCCCTTCTGATTGCCACACGTCTGCCTTAGGCTGGTGGTTGGGTTCTTTGGTGAGGCAGGGAATGAACATGCTCTTTATCTAGGTCCTCCATAAATAGTGCTCTGAGGGGGAGGTTCCTATTTCTAGTCGTTCCCCATGTTGTCGCTGTCTGTCAGCTTGTAACTTGCAGTGTGGTGACCCTCTCTCTGCAAGAGTGTTCGTGGGCACACCGAGTTCCTGGACCCAAACACAGATCCTGCGCGTGTCATGTCTGTCGCCTCAAGCGCAGGCAGATGTCAGACCAAAAGGGACAGGGACTGTGCTCCCTTATCTCCCTGCTCTGTGCTGCTGAGAGCTCCAGGCAGACATCTTCTGGGACAGGGGCCACTTGGGTGACCCCGAAGAAATTCCTCTGCGCTGTTTCGCTGGGAGTGCCATCTGGGGAGCTCCTCCGCCTCAGCTTTATCTCAGCTGTGCGCGTGCCCCTTTGCACAGCGAGGAGGAAGCCTGCAGCAAGACTCCCGTGCCACTGTGGGCTTTCCTGAAGAGAAAGGGGCAGGAGTGGCTGGGGCTCAGCTCTGCAGGGGCTGCAGCACACCGTGCCCAGCCAGCCCCCCCTCGCTTCTGCTCAGAAGGGATGTTGGAGCACGGACAAGCACAGAGGGCTGGGAGCAGCATCGGGCTCTTTATAAAGTACTTGGCCCCAGCTCCTTCTCTGTTCTGGCACGTGTGCCTCTCCCAGCTGAATTTTTCAGAATATTTTTATCAGCTTTTCGGGTTTTTTTTTTGCCAAAAAATGACTTCTTGTCAACAAAATGTCCCTTTTGCCCGAGCCAAGCAGGCAGGCCTGTTTTCACCAGCCCCAGGCCTGACCCAGCATGTTTCTCCCTTGGTGCTGGTGCACTGGGGGGGCTGTCAGGCTAACTCGCCCATATGGCTGTGACCTGTTCCTGTCCAGCGGTGCCAGTGGGGACTGCAGAGCCCAAGCCACCCTGGGGCAGCTTGGGGTAAACATCACTGGCTCCCAGGCCTGACTGTTTGGGGTTGAGTTGTCCCTGGCTTGGCAGGCACTGGGAGGATCTCCCATCAGGACGGGCAGTTCCCAAAGGCGCTTTCCAGGCAAAGCCAAGGAGGCAGCGAAGTCACAGTGGCAGATGAGCACCAGCAGTGTGTGGTCGGGGGGTCCTGGGGGGGCCTGATGCACAAGGGAGAGTGCCTGGAGTGCTCCTGCGAGCAGGGACGTGCGACTGTGGCTCTGTGCCTGCCAGAGAGGAGCTGGATCCAGACTTGTCAAACAGGCTTTCCCGCGTGCTGGGTAAACCAGGGGAACAGGGAGAGCCTGGGTTCCGCAGCCGCCCGGTTGGGACTCAGCAAGCTCCTCTTGCAGTCCAGAGACAGGGCAGGAATCTGTGCCTAACTACAGCTTGGTGCAATCTGCCTGGAGCAGTGGTTCAGCTCACGTGGCAGGGAAAGTAAAACCCAGAATGGAGCTAATTTTTCCTTTCAGAAATAACTTCGATTGTCCCAAGCTGGTTTGGAAACTACTGATGCTAGGAAAAAAGGAAATGGCAGCCAAACAAGGGCTCTGCTGCACTTTCATCAGGAGTTACAGAGTTTTGGGTTTATGTCCAGCTTCCCCAAAGCCTGCTGCTGGTGACAGCACTTTGAGAGTCTCCAATGCCCCTTCCTTTTGAATACTGGCCTTACGGGATGCTAACGCAGGAGCTGGTATTCCACTGGGGAGCCAGGATGAGATGCCATGCGTAGCCGAGGCATGGCATGTGCCGGAGAGCCCTCCCGTTTCTTTGCAGTACTGCAGTCGCTCCTTTAGCATGCCCATGCCATCTTAAAACTTTCACACCCCTTTTCTGGAGGATAGTCTTCTTCTAAATGCCCTTTAACTGTGCTTCAGTGATGTCAGAGTTAACTTCTCAGCAGCCTTCTGCTGGGGTTTTTTCTTTTACCAGACTATAAACTTTGTATGGTTTCCTTAATGGGAAGAATTTAATACGGCTTCTGGCACTAGCTGCATTTCCTACTGAAAGTTTATGCTACTCAGGGTGTTCTTCGTAGGACGTGCAGCGTCCGAGCACAAGCTGAAGTTGTTAACAGCTGGCACAATGTTACGGAGTCAAGCATAGAAGGCAACAAAACCTACAGCTTTTGGCAGTGCAGGCTGTCTCCCCATGGGGAGCACAAGGAGACTGACAAATGCAGTTTGCAGTGAGATGGCATAATTTGGGAACCTCCCAATGCCTCTTCTGAGGCTCTGTGTGCTCTGCAAAGTCCCATATGATCCCTCTGCAGAGGCCTGGTTGTGCTGGAGCGCTGCTGTGGTCAGCAGTGAAGGTGGGGAAGGTCCCAAACCGTAACTGCCTTGAGTTTCCCCTGAAGTTGGTTAGTTCAGGCCCAGTTCCTCTCTCTCTGTCTCCAAAGCGAACAATCTTCATTCATCGCATCTCAGCTGGGATGCGTTGTCTCTGAAGCAAGGGTGTCCCAGGACTCTTTATGGTGAGCTTGATGTCCCTATGAGTAGCTGCTCTTAAGCGGTGGCAGTTCGTTTGAATTGGTATTTTGATCCTAGGGCGGCAAGGCTCTGTGCCTGTGTCCAGCGTATCCTGAAGAACATTTGTGCTGTTCAGCTTTGGGGTGTGTGTCCCTCTCCCTGAACTGGTGCTAGTTTTCATGCGCAGGGAGCAGAGCTAAGAGGTGTCGCCTCCAAAGACGTCAGGGACGTTAGCTGAAATCGGAAGCTTTTCACAGGACTGAGTCCAGCCTCTAGCCAAGCTGGCTGCGAGCAGGGGCAAGGGGAGCAGTGCCTGGGTGGGACCCTGCTGTGCCACGGCTATTGCTCCCACGGGCCAGAGCAACCATCCGTGGTCCAGAGCGGCGTAAAGCTGCTGCTGTTCCTTATCCTGAGCTAAACCCTGTACAAACAGGGGCTGCAAAGGTGCTTTCCTGCCCTCGCCCTGGGGACAAGCTCCCTGAGCCGCTCTGCTCAGCCCCACACTGGACTGTTTGCGTCCCAGCTCCCAGCATGGGGCCATACCTCTCGACTGGAGAGCTGTGGTGTTGTGCTTCCCGCCTTGTACTGCTTTTTGCTGGGTACCCGTGTCCTGGCCAGGAACTGTCTGGGAAATATTTCCAGGCTTTTCAGCAGCTAATCCCTGACCCTCTCCCCCTGCTGCTGCCCTGCTGTTCTTGTTGTTTTGGTCTTGGCTGAGGGAGGTCGATGGGATCTCTGGCTGCCCCTCCCACCTCCCAGCCTGATCTCAGCAACCACAGAGAGAAAGAAAGCTCATGTGCTGCAAATTCCTCCCTCTGGTCTGGGGAGAAGCTGCCCGTGCAGAAGACAGCTGGGAGATGGATGGGTTAGATGTGGTTCATGCAGGCAGGGCGTTTAGGACTACCTCCCTGTGTCTTTGCTCTGGAGGGGGGCTCCTTGGGCATCCGGAGATCTTTCTCATTTTGTCTGAAAGCCTTGTACAGAGCAGGTCAGACTCTGGATGCTGGCCTTGGCGTGCTGTTATTCAGACTGGGTGCTGTCCCGCTGCCCCAGCTCGCCGTTCCCTGCCCGGGTTTCCCTGTGGTCACAGAGAGGCAGGAGGTGTCCCTGGGCGAGGGACCATGGGCGCTCAGCTGCAGTCCCTGCATTTCCTTCTGATGTAGCAAATCTCCTAGGAAGGGGTGTAAAGGTGCTGTGTGACTGTCTGTGGTCCCCTTTAAAGGCTGCTGCGTGCCCCGGCCCAGCGCAGAGAAGCTCAGCTCTTTGGCCCGGTGTGCACGCAGCAATGCTCTCCCCTGCCTGGGCTGTCATGCTCTGATTCCTGCTCTACGCCAACGCTCGCACCCCTCTCCCTGCTCAAAGGCTTTCCCATCTGTTCACCTGGGACAGACCACGTTGAGACAGACATGCCTGGCTGGGCTGGCTGCCTGGCAGAGCGGGGAAAGGCACTGCTGGCTGCACAAAGCACCCTGGTAATGCAGTAGCAGCAGTGCAGCAGGGGCTGGGTTAGCTCCTCTTTCCGCGAGGGCAGTGAGCTCAGCCTGGCCAAAGGCATCCTGCAGTGGAGGAGGTTTTTACTGTTTGCAGCAAATAACAACCGGGCACCCCTGAGGGCCCTCGGCGCTGGAGGAGAGGGCTGGCCAGGGGTTCCCAGACTGCTGGGGAGGAGAGCTGCTGACTCCCTCTTTTCTCCCCTCACACGGCCAGTTTTCCAAGCCTCCCCTTCGTGTGTCCAGCCATCCCGTGGGGGATCTTTTCCTCCTCATCAGGCTTGTGGTAGAGCAGTAGCAATTACTTGAGCATTGCTGACGGAAACACGCAAGCAGCAGATCAGCGCTACAGGGCTGTGAAGAAAACCCACCAGCTTGTGCACCACGCTGCACACTGCTGGAGTGCTCGTGCAGTAAATGAGGACCCTGGCTTCCACGCAGCGCGTTCAGGCTGCCCTCGCTCGCAAGCTCTTCACCATCTGCCTTGTTCTCTGCCAGGAGCGCGGCTGCTGGCCCTGTTTCTGCCTGTTGTGCTTGGGCACTGCTCATTTCTTAGCTGTGTCCAGGATGTTGCTGGGGAGCCCCAGAGCCCCCATCTCTCGTGCCCTTTGCATAGTGTGGGGACCACGCTATCCCGTGTCCCCGTGGCTTTTGCCAACTGTGTCACAGCCTGAGCGTGGGCTGCTGGTGGAGCTGGTGTGGCGAGGGCACGACTTGGGGCTGGGACTGGACGCTCGGTTGCTTGAGTACCTATCCCAGCCACCCGAGCATGGCAAACGGTGGCCTGACAGGAGGCATCTCTCCTCTTTCTTGGAAGGTAACAACAGACTGGGATTTGCAGAAAGGCACAGGCTGCACGGAGGGCCACACGGGGACGTCAGCTGCTGCTCCCCTTGCAGCTGGGATGATTGCGCTGATGCTGCAGGTGCGGCCATGTCTCACCTGGCGAGACGTCCAGCACATCATTGTCTTCACTGCCACCAAGGTGAGCGGCCCTCCCTCCCCCCTGCTGCCCTTCAGGGATGCTGCAGGATGGCCGAGGTCCTGCTGTCCACATCCTTGTTTATGTCTGCCTGCCCCTCTATAAATCTCTCTCTGTCGTCTGGCTCCTGGCAAAGGGATTGCGTTTTCCCCTCTCCCCTTGTTCCTCCCAGGAATGTGGCTGAGGCATTTTCCTCTGTCACGATAATAAATGGGGTATTTGCTCCAGCAATTCCTCCATCTGCCAGCCGTACAGGTCTTCCAGGGGCTCACCGTGCCCCACACGCCGACGCGGGGAGCGTGCGTGTTCGTGTGGTGCAGCTGGCCCAGCCGAAGGGCCGGCATGCACGTCTGCAGTGCCACCCTGCAGTGCAAGCAGTGGGAAAGCGAGGAGCTCTGCCTCTGGCCTTTGCTCGGGCTCTCCAGAGAGTCAGGCTCTTGGAAACAGACATAACAGAGCATGGCGGCAAGCACTGCCCTTCCTTTCGCTCGGCCTCAACCCCAGCACAGCTCCACTGCGGAAAGCAGGAGTGGCAACTGACTGTAGCTGCCCAGTTCGGCTTAGGGAGAGGGCTTCTTCCGCACCCCTCTGGGGAGCAGGAATGCGTGTCCAGCTCACGCTGTACTCACTTTGGCACAGGGCAGTGTTTTCCACAACTGCAAGCCAGCACTGCTGGAGTACTACAACCTGATAAGTGATGGGACCCAGATCTGTCCTGGCCCAGCTCTTGTTGATTTAAAGGACTTGGTTCCTTCTCCCCAAGGCTTCTGCCATCCCACGGGCTGTGGCTTGGGCAGCGGGGAGCAGCTGGGATGTTTCAGAGCAGAGGCATTTGTGCCCTTTCGTGCTGCTTGATTTCCTTTCTGAGGAGCTGGGAAGCCTGTTTGTCCTGGGACTTGTTTCAAACAAAGGTCAAACTGTTTCTTTCTAATAAGGCCGTGAGGCTTTGCTTCCCTACTGCTGCGGGGTATTTCTGAGCCTCCTTCCTTTCAGGCCTGGTTCCCTTTGCTCCGGTTTGCAGGGCTGCCGGTGTCCCCCAGGGTAACAAGAGCGTCCTGCGTTTCTTTTCAGTACGAGGATCGTCACGCGAAGTGGGATATCAACCAGGCCGGCTTCAGCCACAGCCATCAGCACGGCTTCGGCTTGCTGAATGCCTGGAGGCTGGTTAACGCTGCCAAGGTAATTCCCCTCCCTGTCCCAGGCCTGACCCGGAGGCACGTAGAGCAGACCCAGCCTAGTGGTGGCAATGGGTCCTGTACTGGCAACGCCGTGGCGTGACGCTGTCGCCGTTCAGGGCCAGCGCTTTGGCCAGCCCTCCCTGTAAGGCTGCTTTTGGTATGAAGTAATGAGGCTTTTGGCGATGCCTGAAACCTGCCCCCGAGCTGCTGCTCTCTCAGCACTATATATAGCCATCGGCGAGAGGCTTCACTGGTGGGAGACGACAGCTCTGATTCATGGCTTGGGGAGTTTTGTCAGCAGCCCCAGCGCCTTCCTCTCCATGCAGCGGGCTCCAGGGAGGGTGTCGTGCCCCAAGGAAATGGGGTGTTCTCAGCTGGCAGCTTTGGGCTCCGTGTCCCCGGGGCTGCTGAGGGAGTGGTGCGGTCAGAGCAGGCAGGGGCATCCCCATCTCATCCTTCCTGTGCCTCCAGCTGCATGGAGACCAGGGCACATCCTTTGGGCACTTGGTCCTCACTCGTGCATAGAGCGCTGTGCAGCTGTGCTGGGTCACTGCCGGTTGCCAGCCATGTCCCCTCTCTCACAGGGATTTTCAGGCTGCTCTCTCTTCCTGTAGGGCTTTGGGTTCTGCCATGTTTCCTGTCCCGCTGCTCCTGGGGTTGAAGCGTAACGGCTTCAAGTAACGGTTCAAAGCCACTGAGGTGGTGGTGGGGAGAAACCCAGAGCTGGGGACAAACCGAGAGCTCAGGAGTCCTGAGTCTCGATCAGCCCCTCTAGCCTGCAGGCAGTCACTTTCCTTCCGCTCCTAGGCATGCGGGCGCTGCTCACCAGCCCTGCAGCACTCGCTGCAGCCCGTGCATGCTGCCTGCGTTCACATGCCCCAGAGCAGCATCGGGAGAGTCCCTTGGCCTGGTCCCCAGCTGGGCCCACGTCCGCAAGCATTAGAGTTGCTAAGGACAGGAGCAGCTTGCAAGAGTGATGGGAAATTGAGAGGTGGACGTGCAGTTGGAGGGTGCAACCTCATGCTGAATCCTCTCACCTTTCCCCTGACAGGTCTGGGAGTCTGTCCCGTACCTCGCCTCATACGTGAGCCCTGCACTGAAGGAGGGCAGGAGCATCCCATTACTCCCGCAGGAGCTGGAGGTCGCCTGGAACGGTAAGAGCAGGTGTGCCACATGAGAGCACATGCTTGCGCATGCCGAGTCCAGGGATCCAGCCCATTCCCACTGGCATGGGGTGCAGCCAGGCTCGCTGATGGCCTGGCCGGGCAAGCCCTGGACTGCGTGAGGCCACAAAGGGGTTAAGTGTTGGGCTGCCTGGGCTTTTTCCTCTCTCTTTCCGCTGCCCTTCCCCAGGGGATCTGTGTCTGTTGATGTGGTCCCCTCCCCGATAACTCCATCCCATAGATTGATGTCTTTGAGGAGCCAGACAGGCATTAGCGAGCTCGGCCAGGCTGGGCAGCAGCCAGACCTGCTCCACTGGCTTTGACCATTTTAGGTAATGCTCCAGCTCCCGACTTGGCCGGCCTCTGTCCACATAAACAAGGCGCTGCTCCGGCTGCTACCAGTGGGAAGGAGAGCTCGGCCCCAAGCCCTTCCCGGCCCCCCAGCAGGGCTTGGCTCTCTGGCTGGGCACAGCTTCTTGCACTGAGGCTGGGCCACCGGCCCTGCCCGTGTCCCACGGGAGGTGCTGTCCCAGGGGGCCTGGCCCTGCACCCCTCACTGCCCCAGCTCCAGCTCCTGGCAGGGGTGCTGGGGGTTGGCAGCGCCCGGAGGCTGTTCCCCAGGATAGAGGTCCCCCTGGAAAGAGTTTGGAGCTCGGCAGGCCGGCACCCCCCTCGCAGGAGGTCCTGTCCTTCCCCTTCTTGCTGGCAGGCTGAGGAGACACTGGACAGGCACCGGGCACATGCTCTGTTTCTCCTGTCCCCGACCGACTGGGCTGGTCTGGCCCTGCAGCACGCTGCTCCCTTGCAGGGACCAGCACCGCAGGGCCCCAGCAGGACAGAGGGGTGCCACCCTGCTCCTTGGGCTGGCAGCGGGGTTAGCCCTGCTCTGCCTCTGAGGTGAGGGTTGGTGGTCAAGCAGCTCCTTCTGCCCTAAAAGGAGTCGTGAGCTGAAAGCTGGGGAACAAGCAGTTTGGAAGAGGCAGAAGAGAGGCACTTTGGAGGAGTATGTGCAGAGGAATGTGTGGCCGGGGGCACTACTGTCCCCCAGGTACCACAGGCTGACTCAGAGTTAACGCCGGCCCCAAGTGGCCCTGGTGAATGTGCTGGCCGGCCACTGCAGGCAGGCTGCCTGGTCCGGGGGTGCACCCGCCTCCCCTCTTAGAAGAGGCTGGGGAGCACCCACCGGCCGCAGGGCCGGGGCCGCCGGGAGGAGGCCGAGCCACGGGCTGAAATCCGCTCTGAAGCCTGCCGGGGTTTCCTGTGCTATAATCAGCAGCCGCAGGCCTGTGCGCGTCTGTGGAGCTGCGAATGGTTTGAGATGGACACCAGGCTTCTCATCCCGGTCCTCTTTCCAAACCTGGCTCCTGTGTAACTGTGGGTTCAGAGCAGCCTCCGGGGCTGCCGAAAGCTGGCACAAATCCAGAGCAGGAAGGGTTTGATGAAAGATGAGTGGCCAAAGCGCTCTGGGTGGGCTCCTGAACCCACGAGCCCTGAGTCGGGACCAGGGCAGAGCTGGATGTCGGGCAGCCCGCGGGGCAGTGGCACAAGTTGTGTAGGCAGCAGCTGAGCCCCACTTGTGAAGTGAGGATTTGGCTGCAGGCGAGAGGCTGCTGGTAAATGAGAGGGAAGGGAGGCGTGCCTGGGCCCGCTCCTCGTGAGCAGAGGAAAGAGTGGGTTCATACTGTCTTCCTGCTCTGGGACGTGCTGGGAGATGCCCAGGGGTCAGCTTTCCCACTGCTAATGCTGCTGTTGCCTTTCATCCCTCCTTCCTCGCCACCTCCTCCTCACCCCTTTCTCACCGTGCTTTCCACCCTGTCTGGTTCTGGCTGACCTCAGGGAGGGGACAAAGGGCACAGCTGCGGGGAGAGGACAGCCGTACCAGGTGCCTCCTTCACCTCTGGTTTGGGAGGACCTGACTTCTGGCCTGTCTCAAGCAGCCTGAGCACAACGTGGGGTGCCTGGGAGGGAGTTTGCCAGGACACCTTTCCCTGTGCTAGCCAGGGAGGTGTGTGGGTGGCTCGGCTTGGACAGACAAGGAGGCTCTTCGCAGAGCATGGACCAGGGCCAGGCCATCGAGCGCAGCGCGGCTTTTCTGCCAGGCACTTGGCAGAGCCTCCCTGCGTGGGGTATGGCTGCTCCTGCCTCTTGCTACGGGGGCACAGATGCACGGGGGCAGCCGGGAGGAGACAGAGACGAGCGTTTGTGTCCTGTTGCGTGGCATAGCAGCCCCTTAGGGCCGACTGGAAGTGGGGACTCCATCTCGGCCGCCAGCCTTGGCAAACCCTGCCTTCCCTTTCCCAGTCACCACCGCCGACCTGGAGCTCTCCGGCATGAGAACCCTGGAGCACGTGGCAGTCACTGTCACCATAACCCACCCCCGCCGTGGCAACCTGGAGATCAGGCTCTTCTGCCCCAGTGGCATGATGTCCCTGATAGGGACCACCAGGAGCATGGACTCGTAAGCACCGAGGGGCACGGGGGTGCGGAGGCTCACGCTGCAGGGCAGGACACCCAGCCCAGCTGGCGCCAAGCAGGAGAGCCAGGGCCCGTGTCCAGCCTCGTGGCTCAGGCTCCGTTACCTTCTCACGGCTTGTTTCTCCTTACCCTTTGGCAGGGACCCCAACGGCTTTGCTGACTGGACCTTCTCCACGGTCCGGTGCTGGGGCGAGGAAGCGCAGGGCACGTACAGACTGGTCATCAGGGACATCGGTGAGTCCTGCCTCCCAGGGGTCCTTCATGGGGCAGTGGCAGCAGCTACGTGCCGCGTCCTGGGGAGCTGCCAGCTCAGCACCTGGGCAGCCGCAGGTTAGCTCCACGCAGCGCCACCCAGCCAGGTGGGAGAGTTCCCCGCGGGTCCAACCCGTTTCTTCCCCAGGAGATGAAAGCCTGAGGCCTGGGACCTTGAAGCAGTGGCAGCTGACCCTGTACGGCTCCTCCTGGTCCCCAGCAGAGATGAAGGAAAGGCAGAGGTAGGACACCACAACCCTGTCTTGATGGGGAGACAGGAGATGGAGGGCTAAGGGGCATTAGCAGAAGTCTCTGAGCAGATGCCGCTCGGCTGGAGCAGTGTTGCTGCGAGGTGCGTGGCAGGGTGAGGCTGCAGCGCGGCCGCTGGCCCCTGGCACGGGGCCCTGGGGCTGCCCTCGATACAGCGCACAGGGGAGCCGCGGGCTGTAGAAAACGGCTCTGTTGGCTGGGTCGGACCCAGGAGGGCAACCTTCAGTGGTGGAAGAGGCACTCCGGACCCTTTGTGGGCATTTGGGACCCTCCCTGGAGCAGCCTTGACCGCGGGACCCTCACGGGGTGCCTCTGTCCCCCAGGCTGCTGGAGGAAGCCATGAGCGGGCAGTACCTGAGCAGCAATTTCTCCCTGCCCTGCCCTCCGGGGCTGGAGATCCCCGAGGAGCAGCGCTACGCAATCACAGCCAACACCCTCAAGGTGAGCCTGCCTGCGGGCCGGGGAGACTGCCGGCTGGCGCCAAGCGGGGAGACCCTGTCCTCTGCAGGAGGGACGGGAGGAGTGGGAACCTGCCTTGCTGATCCTCCTGGCACTGTGCCCTCTCCGCTGGGTGACAGCAGGGCTCTGGGGTGGTCAAGGGCTTTGTTTCTTAAGGGGTTTCCTCCTCCGCAGACCCTCCTGCTGTTGGGATGCTTCGCCGTGTTCTGGACTTTCTACTACACGCTGGAGGTTTGCCTGACCAGGAACAACGCGGGGCTTGACCTGACCTGCAACGGCTCCACCGCCTGCAAGTGGTACCAGCAGGGAGGGAAGCACAGAGCCCTGGAAAGCGGCCTGGAGATGGAGTCTGTGCCGCTCTATCGGGAGAAGGACACTGATGACGTCGAGGTGGAGTGTGAGCACCCAGAGCCGGCCCAGGAGGACGAGGGGGAGGAGGGGTCCTGGACCCCCACCCACCCCAAGCTTCCCAGCAGCAGCAGAGCCACGAGCTTCCAGGAGGCAGCCCCCGCCGGAGCAGGGTACCTTGGCCGGGAGGCGACGGCCGAGCTCCTCTCAGAGGACAGGGAGCACCAGACGTGCTAGCCGGGGCTGGGGGTTTGGGCTGCGTCCCTCCCTCTCGGTACCTCCTTCCCGAGCACGGGCAGCAGAGACTTCCTGAGCCGCCAGGGACCACTGCAGTTGGGTCCTGCGGAAGGTGGTGTTGGAAGTGGCTCAGAAACAAGGAGAAAGAGTGCTGGCAGCGGAAGGGGAGCTTCCCTTTCCCTCGCTCTGGGAAGCAAAGCAAGCCTTAAACCCATTCCTAATGAAGCCTGCCCTGCAGCGGCACTCAGGGCTTCCCTTTGTGCGTGGAGCAAGGCCCCATGGCAATGCTGCCTGCTCCACCATGGCCCCCGCGGCCTTGCAGCACCGGGAGGAAATGTCGCTTTTTCCCTAATTTCTGCAGAGTGAGCCTGGAAAATGCGGCAGGGCCCCTGGCGGCTGCCTCTGCAGGCAGGGACCCCGCAGCGCTGTCACTTGCGTGCCCCACTGGGCCAGGAGCTGGCCAGTACCCACCAGTTACGCCCAGCTTAGAAGCAGGGAGTCATTTTGCCCATCTCCAGCCAGCGCTTGCTCCCTGTGCCCTGTGCTCTGACCCCACCGCCTCCACCTCATCTCCCGCAGGCACGTCAGCAGCCGTGCGGCTGGGGAGGCGGAAGGCAGCAGGGCTTTCTCAACCACCCTGCTCAGAGGGGCAGGACGGGGCCGTCCCTGCTGCGGTGGGCCCAGAAGCACCTCTGGCAGCAGGTGTCGTGGCAGCGTGAGCTCGCTGCGTCCGCTTCCCCTAGTTGCCTCCTCGCCGCTCGCTGGGGCCTCAGTTTGTGCCCGGTGCCCAGGCGGGACGAGGCCGTGGGCGATGCGTGCTTTGGGCCGGGAAGGGGAGGTTGAGTTGCTCTGGCAGCGGCTCGTCTGCGAGCGGGGTTGGCTTGTTCGTGTGTCTTTGGGTTCGTTGGTTTATTTTTTTAAAGCTGGGGTTTGTTTTTTAATCAGCAGAGCCCTTTTGTGTAGCTTTCCAAATAAAGTCTTAAAAATCCTCCTCTCCCCCCCCTGTCCGTCACTCCTCTGCCCTCCCAGCACTTTCTGGCAGTGGAAACATGAGTCACCCAGCACCTCCCAGCCCCGGGGCCGTGGGGACGCTGTGCTGGGGTGCTGGGGCTACTCCTGGCCCGCCCGCAGCCCTCCATGTCCTGCTCCCTGGGAGCTGGGATAACCAGGGCTGCTCCGGGCAGGGGAGGGCGAGGGCTGGGCCAGAGCAGNGGGAGAGGGCAGAGCCACCCCGCAGAGCCATCTGTAATGGGCAGGGAAAGCCCCCGATCCCCAGCTCTGCTCTTCCCAGGTTTGGAGCTGGAAGAAGGAGCAGACGGGGCCCAGGCGACCTGAGCAGCTTTCACGGAGGGTGGCTTCTGCTTTCCCGGCACCGCCGGCCGGGGGTGACAGGGCAGGCGGGAGGAAACCTCGTCAGGCCAAACTAGATGAATAACGTTTTAATTTTGACAAAAACAAAGTACAAAACCGAGGCCAATTTTCTTTCCTCCCCGTTCGCAAGGAT
>VZSZ01003365.1:207408-219704 GCA_013398815.1 Ibidorhyncha struthersii | reverse complement strand
CAAAAACTGGACCCAGCAGTTACTCAGATTTGAAATTCAATCCAGAATTTTCAGTTGCAGTCCAAAAGGACAAAATTTCATTACAAAGGGACACATCTGGCATTTATGAAAACTAGTTTGGAGAAGGTCTTATATATGAACAAAACAAAAAGCTCTCATATCTATGTCTCAATAGAAAGAACAGAAAGAAGCCAACAATACCTCAACGGTGCATGTTTAAAGAGACAGGAAGACTGGAACACTTCCAAATCTGCACCTTAAATGACAGGTCAGTAAATAAGCTCCAGAGTAAAAGTTAGTGAATTAAAGAAATTAAACCATATGTTGACCCTTCTCCTTTTAACTCACCATATGGTGCAGCTGGAGATGCATAAAAATGAAATGCAAAGTCATTAGAAAAGCTCAGCAAGGAGGAAGCTCACTTAGATGTTTGGAAGCCAGGGTTCAAGTCTTGCCCAAGGCTGAAGAATATGAAGAATCACTAAGTCTTCCTTTCAGGCTTAGTAACTTCATTGTTGTTCACAAAAGGGAGGGGGGGGACAACCCCAAAACATGTTAGAAACCACTAGTTAAGACTAGGCATCTCTAACACTGAAGCACAGATTAAAATTTCTAGAGACTGAAGGCATAGAACTCTGCCATCTCATAAACAGAAAGGCTTCTCCTAGGGAAATTCAGCTGCCCCAAAATATGCTGGAAGGGCAACATGGCAGGGTGCAAGCAATTCAACGGCTTTGTTTTTTGGCACTGCTGTTGGACAGGCCTAACAGGAAAAGTGGTCTCTGCTAATCGGTTACCCAGGAGCAAAGATGAACTAGTTGGACATGTCAGCAACAGCCTTGGTTGCAGTAACCATGAGATCCTAGGATTTCAGGGACAACCTCCTGAGAGCATAAAGACATTCCATCTCCTTGAGGAAGAAGACAAGCAGGAATAACAAGATGCCATCTTGATTCAGTGAGCAACATCCGACTGAGTTTAGATACAAAAAAAATCATGAGAGATAGAAATAGACTGCTTACCAAGAACAAGTACTGAGGCACCACCCAAGCATGCAGAGAAGGAATTAGGAAGGCCAATGCTGGAGCTAGTAAGGGATACAAAGGGCAATGTGCCGGTATTCAACTGGTAGGTCAGCCGCAAAACGCAGACAAGGATAACACAGGCCCCCCACTGAACAGGGTGAGCTATGCTGTGACAGTGGGAATACAAAACCTAGAGGTACTTGATACCTTTTTTGCCTCAGGTTTTGAAGTCTTTTCCTACAAGATCTTTTCAGGCTCCCAGGTCTTCATGTCTAGTAGTAAAGTTTAGAGAAGGGCGGTACTATCTAATCAGGGCAGATCTAACCATAATTACTTGCAAGTCCAGGAGACTGGATGGCTTGCATCCAGTCGTGCTGAAGAAAGTAGATGATGCCACAATGAGGCTGTTTATGTATCTTTAAAAGCCATGCTAAGAAGGCAGGTGGTCCCCCTGATGATCAGAAAGAGGGCAAGAAGGACTGAAAGAACAGATTTTCCCAACAGGATGTGGAATCTCCTTCTCCAGAGGTCTTGAACTAATCAAGATGCACAGGGCTTTGTCAAAACTGTACAGTTACCTGAGCTTTAAACTAGATGACCTCCAGAGCATCCAGCCACATACCAGAAGTATTTAAGTCATTCTTGCTAGACACTGTAACAAGGCCTCCACAGTCTTCAAGATGATGTGGACATCAACAATATTGGGTGGGGGAAAGAAATCAATTCAGCAGGAAGAAACGGTTCAATGAAAATTTCAGAAGACAAAGATTCATAAGATATCTGTAAGATATACTCAAAAGGGTAGAAAAACCTTAGCTTTTAAGAGAAGCCAGCATGTTTTTCTAAGATGTTTTAATACTTCTTCTGGTGACATTTTACAAAGTTGGGGTTTTTTTTTAAATAGTTTTCACCATCATCTGCAGGTAATAATCATCCTGAAATACAGTATTAAAAATACATATTTATGTTAATCCAAAACTATGAAGAATAACTTCATAACCCAATTGCCAGGTATCTGAATTGATTCTTAAACTTTTGTCCACTAAATTGCTTGGTCCCAGTTAGTTTCTGTTTCAGAGACTTTTGTGACCACTATGGCACAACATGCAAATCAGGTACACTGAATGTGTGAGAAGAGGAACACATTCAAAGCCTTTTGCTTTCAGAGGTTACAAGTTCAACACAGCATTAGCAACAGTTGTGTTTCACGTTCCTCATTGAGTGCTGATATTACAAACCTACTTTTTTTTTTTCCTACATTATTAGTGCACAAAGTGATTCTAAAACCAGAAAATTTAAGGAAATATGATTTAAAGTTTTGAAGTTCTAGGGAGGCATCATTTGCCTCAGCAGTAACTGGAACTTATTTCCACCCTGGTCTATTATTATCCCTGTGAAATTATTCAGCAGGCACTAAGTAATAATACTGCATACTTCATGCTACAACATTTATTCTTAACATTTTGTGGATAAAATGTAAGTTTAAATAGTATCAAATTCAATATACCTGACCTTTACACAAGGCTTTAATGTGCTGTTTGTGCTGCCAAGTTTATAACATGATATATATACACCAAAGTGACAGCACAATCCTAAATTAAGTTCTAAAAATACTGCGGGCTTTATATAGCACCTGCAACATGTTAAAGAATTAAAGAAGACTCTTATTCAAATGTTCTGTCAATTACACACAACTCTTCAATACCAGCAGCTTAGTTTGTGGGCGTTCTTTATTGTTGTTTTGGGAGAGTTTTTGTTCAGTTTTGGGTGGTTTTTGTTGGGGGAGGGGGAGGCTTGGGGTTTTTTGGTTTTAGTTTTTCCCTGCTTGTAGAAAGAATTTTATAAAACTGGAGAGAAAAGCCTATCACCATTACTAAGTTCCCATCCTCCTCAAAAAAAAATTGACACAACCTGTATTTAAGACATGTTTACTGTCTTCGAGACTGGATTTTACGAGCAATAAGAAATACCCATTCTTTGCTTAAGATGACATTCCAAGTTTACAGACACAGTTAAGACTGACCTTTTCCAGGTTCAGGTCAAGCGTGACTCCTGGATTCCAGATCCTGCTATCGAAGCACTACCAATGCTTGTCTGCACAAAGGTGGTCAAGGTAGAATTGAATCAACTCCTGACTGCCAAAATGAGTTAGGAGCAACCAGTTAATATTGCCACACAATGTATTAGTACAGTACAGAAGGAACCCCATGACCATCTTGAGGTCCAATATATTTAAGAGTAACTAGACAAATAGTTTTTAAAGTTGCCTTTTTTCACCTACCAGAAGCCTAAAAAAATTTTTCCAGGCCAATCAAGTGTTAAGATACAATAACAAAGGCTTTTTTGAGAGTGTCAAAGACTTATCCCACAATTCATACACTGGAGAAAAACAGAAGCTCTTGATGTTCTACTTTGTTACTCTACTGGACATTGGAGATTCGCTGTTTACAAACTCAACAACAGACAACAAGCAAATATAGCAAAGTAGACTCACCAGAGGAACAGTAAAATATTAATTCACAGTTCCTGCTGCTGAACATCTGTGGTTTCTATTAACTCTTTCAGATGCAAGAAAGCTAACAAACGGGATGCATGAACAATCTGCCATGGACTGCATAGAGTGGACAGGTTTGGGATGTATGCCTTAGCTACCAGCAAGGAACAGAGCAGTAATCATTTGTTCTTTCAGTGTCCCCTCTACCTACTGCCCTTTGAGGAATTTGAGTATCTTGCCAAGCAACTCAAAGCCAGGCAAAGGTAAGCAGTAGCAAGCCAAAAGAGAAGGAAGAACTGAACAAGAATGGGAGCTGCAAAAGCCAAAGAGATCAGAGATTAGTAGCGACCACTCATTCACATCCCCACTCAATCAGGGTTGTAAGCCTAGCATGCCTACCTATTTTACTGAGCCCTGCTTTGCTGATTTGAAAAAAGGAAACAGCCTTTTGGCAAATCATTATCTTTACAGAGCTAAAGAAAGTACCTTAAAGCAATCCAGTAGCATTAAGTATATACTGGTATACTAAAAGTGACATGCTAATTGCAAGTACCAGTGACAGAAGGACCCCTTGGCTTTGATCTCTCTTCATTCATAGACACTAAAACTTGCGCTTGTATATCAAACTTACTTTTCTAAAACACTAAAACATGCCACTGTCTCCCAGTAAAGAAACTACATGATATGAAGTTCTGTACCCTTCTGCCAGTGCAACTACATTTTAAAAACATGTATCTTATTTAACTGTGTTACGTGCTTTAAGGAGAACTTTTCTATTTTGATACCCAAAAGAAAAAACACCTTCATGGGTCAATCACGTTTTTTGAGTTACTACACTTAATATTCATTTAAATGGAACATTACAAAGCTCCACACACAACTAGCTGGCATCCAACCTAGCAACACCTTCCTAAAAGCTTGAGAACGCAGTTCCATAGAAGTCATTGACCCTCAGAAAACTGCCATGAAGTAGCTCATACCAAGCTTCTGTGTAAAGCTTAAATGCCAAAGACTGCCTGAAGAAAGGGTTGTTTTACAAAGAGCCACAGAAGAAAAGTACAGTTTCTAATGGTGACACTTGATTTAACTAGCAATTTTTCATACAACTAGTGATTTCCATGCACTTCAGAGATCTGCAAGTCTCACATACTTTCAAGTAATTAATATATGCCAACTCTTACATGCATCTTTCAACAAATATGAATGAGATTTACTAAGCACACAAGTGTGATTGTGATCCTCAGCTTAGTTTAACCACCAGTAGAACTGAAAGTGCAAACATACTATAAAAGTTGCCAAGGAGAACTTTTAAAACTTTTAAGCTTTTAAAACTGAAGAGGACTGTTTTCAGCATGATACAGAGCAAACAAGATACTTAAGTCAGCAAGAATTAGCTTATCAAGCTCAGGTTAGAGAGTAAAACCTTACTGAAACTAACCAAAAATCACAGGCAGTTTATTAATTTAGACAGCCAAACATAAGTCCATTGGTTTATATTCATGGTAAAGCATATATGTATTTTAGAATGTATTTTAATACTACTGATACTGATGAACAATAAAGACTAATGATTAGCTTCCCCCCATGCCCCTACACTTTAACATAGTAGACATATGCCGAGTTGCAAACATCCAATTTGCATGAAACAGTACTGGAACAAAACAGGCAATGATGCTTGTCAAAACACACTCAGCCTCCAACCATAACTTACAGGCTTCCAGGTTGTTTTCTTGGTTTTTTTCTTCTAGAAGTTTGTTTCTAGAAGTTTCTAGAAGAAACTACTTCAAATGTTTCACCTTCCAAATTTACTATTAGGAGGAAATGGGAACGATTGTGCATTACCTAAATTCTGTACCATTTCCCATGTATCCTTTAGAGCCTTCTATCTTACAACCATCTCTTCAACACCCCCCCCTTACTCTACTTCAGACCAAGAGCTCTGATCTATTCAGGGATGCTGCATACCAAAACTATTTTATACTTTTGTTAAGTGTAAAATGATGAGAAGGGAGGAGAGAACAAAACAGAAGAGTACAATATACATAGTGGAAGCACACAATGGGTTTTTACACCAGAAGCATTGTTTTCCTGCTATGAATTAAGAAATAGTAAACAAAGATTAGATTTGTCTTTTTGACTGTATAACTGAGCATGAATCTCTAAAAATATTCAAAACTAACTGCAAGTTCTACTACTACACAGAAATAATAGGTTTGATTCAGAACATATGATTCTGTATGCAACACTGATTGTCCTGTCTTAATTCTTTCTTGGTGTTTCTACCTGCACAGTTATTTTGTGCAAATAAAGGTAGATGGTAACAAGTTTGCTGCTAATAATTTTGTTCAACTGATCCAGAAATTCACTTCTGGGTTACAGTTTGAGAGCCTACTGACCTCCTTCAACTTGCTGCAAAACTCACTGGAATCAAACTCCCTCCTTTTATTGGCTCATTAACAGTCAGGTATGTAGGCATGTGACCTAAGGTCATTGAAACCACCCATTCAGATGTGAGGTCCCACTCCCACAAGAAACCCAGAATGATTTACTGGGTCACTGCATCCATGCCATCCACCTGTAGAGGACAACATCCCATTTTAGTCTACCCTTCTTTGACCACTCACTAACTTATGTTTTGTTTACAGCTTCCTGCACGTGGAAAAGCCTCAGCTAAGAGCAAAAGCAGCACAGGTGAGCTCACACTGAGGTCAACAATTCAAGGCAAGCTTTTATCAAAAAGGAGAGCCCTCTCACATCATTTTCTAGGGAGCAAAAGGGACAACAGAAAAAGGGAACAAAACAGTAGCTGGGAATACAAACCTAACAGCTTATCAGGTAAAAGATGACAGACGAATCTTGCTTCCAATATGGAAGTCTGAGATTTCAATGCACTAGTTGCACAAGGAAGAACAAAAGCTAAGTGATCACTAAGCCACTGTTCCCCCATGTTATTCTGATACAACAAAAATCTGTTTCCTTGTTTGAGAATAAGCTAACTCTGTTTTTCAACAGGCTCAAAAAGCAGAAAATTTTATTTCAGGACCATTTTAGTCTTCACAATCAACTCAATTTTTCTCCTTTTCCCTATATTACATTTGAGAAGCATTTTCAGACTTATGCAGAAGTTCAACTGAAGACTCAGACTCAGAGCTATGCCCAAATTGAATGTTGACCCTACAGTTTCATGCTGAAGGCCACACAATTCTGTTTCACAGAGCACCTGAGGATGTGCAATTTTGTTTAAAGACATTCTACTTGAAACTTAGAGAAGTATCTTTTCACATAGTAGCAGAATAATAAAAATAAATACCACTTCTAGTGAATGGGAGCAAAAAGAGTCCAAACCTTTTACCCCCACCACAATGTAACATACAACAAAATCTGTATTTCCCATCTCTTGTGTTATAAGTTACCATTTTATGTTCTTTTAAACTCTAAAAGAGAGCTTCTGGCAATTACTTCTGCAGACTCATCACACTAAATTTTGCAAAGATGACAAGATACCAAAAAAATTTGTTATCTTGTGGGAGGTAGCATCTCCTTTATTTCAATTATTACGGTTACTCTACTACAAGTCAGATCTTTGAAAAGTCAGTAGCATTTAAAAGTCTGACAGACATGCTGTTTAGAAATTCTTTGGTTTCTACATTTTATGAAAGTACACCTTTGTTTACTCTGACTTTTTCCAAACTGAAGTTGACAGTCATATAGCAAGTGACCATTACAAGTACGTTGTGTATTTCCTGTAACAGAGATAGAAGTTATACCTTACTGACTCTACAGGGCTACTCACAGGCACAGAAAGTCCATCCAATAATCAGTGTCTAGAATAACTTACAAGAATTAAATAAAAGTCTTCTAAGCACAATTATGGGCATTAGTAATATAAAAAAAGCTGCACATGAAGCACACTCCTCTACTTTAATCTCTCAAACTCCAAATTGTCTATTTACTACCTGCATGAAGTTCTGCTCATTTTAGGATTATCTGCTATACTGCCAATCTATCATCATGCACTTGCTCCAATGGCTGTTCAAAATACAAATTGCTCCTGACACCTTTGAACAGCTGCTGTGCATGACTTGGACCTGGAGCTGGTCCCCCACCAAAACAATATGCAACATTTTCCAGTGGCTGCTGAGGAATACCATGCATGGTACTGGAAGATCCATAGAGCATACGTGCTAGAAGAGCAAACGAGCACAGAGGACAGTGAGAAAAAGCCTACACACATGTATTTAAAAACCACACACACACAGAAGAGTTCTAAGAGGGTATATAGGTCTTCTGGAAAAAGAATGGCGAGGCGTTTCTCTAAAGCTAAGCTTCCAGGGACCTCAAGCAACTCTAATACCAGAAATTATTCTGAACACACTTTAACATTTCCAATAGCATTCAAACACTGTTGTTTATAACAGTGACAAAACTCGAATGTGTCAGATGCTTCATTTTTGCTCCCCTGTTACCATCCTGCAATTGAACTGGCAGATAAGTATTTAAGGTAATGAAATGACTAATAATAAGAAAGCTGAGTGATTCTCAACAGTCCTCCATATTTTTATATGGATACATGCAGTTTTTATTTGCTTTCATTGTAAATCTGAACTGCTTTCCTTGCTATTCCACATCCATTTTTGAAGGTGAATTTCAAATTCTTCTCTTCATAGGGGTGCACAGACATTTTAGAAACATAAATAGAAGCCAATCAAAACTGAACATCACCCACACTTTGTAAAAAAAATAGAAATGAATACATAAGAATTTATGCATTCTTCTGTACATTAATAAAACAGGGTTCCACAAATTAGAAAAAAAGTCCCAGTGTCTAGACAGGGCTCAAAGTTTAAAATCATTACAAGAAATTTATTCTAGAAGCACAAAAAAATGCAGTAGCAATACCAAACTCATCATACCAAGTTAAGGAACAGGTCTTACAACCAAATATACAAAATTAAGTCAAGACTTACCTCCCCTCATTGATTTTTGCTTTGTCTCCTTGACAAGAGAAGTTCTCAATGTAACCTAGACTGCAGTTGATTCGTGCCCAGTCAGGCTGGCACACAGCGAGGAAGTGAGGACGCAGTCTACCAATGGAGTACTTGGCAATGTCTGTCAACGACTGGCTAGCAGCTGCTCCAAAAATGAAGGTCCCAATGGCTTTGTAAATAGTGGCTATGTAGTTATTTCTGACAAATGAATTTGAGTGCAAATGATTATAAAAGACAGAGAGAGTCTCTCCTAGGATTATCTGAAAGAGAAATAAGGACAACAGTTAAAGATAATCTCTTTAAAAGACATTACTCTATTGTTTTTAACATTTAGACATGTAGTATCAGAAATTAATTTTTTATAAACATTAAGCTGCAAATTTAAATTTTCCAAGAGTCAGCAGTAACCATGCCCAAACTTTAAACACTTATGTAGAAGAAAAGAACCTTTTACCTTACCCTGCTTCATGTTGAACGTATTATCAAATTATCGATTTTCAGAACATTTATTAAACCAAGGCCTTCTCAGAGTAACGTTTAGCCGTATTACATGGCATGGTCCTAATTAGAAACATTTTCTCCAGTATCACATTTTATTCTATGTTAAGCCTTCTTCAGCTAAACTTCTGCTAAGCAAAATTTTTCTACTTAATCATAAAGTTGTTAGGTCTTTTGTGAAGCCAGAGACTATTCTGAAGGGTCTAGACTTCATTTCCAGATATGAAAGGCCAGTTATTTCAACAAAGAAATTCCCTATTCCTCAGGAAAATTAAATCTTTAAGGGAGAAAAGAACACTAATGAGAGTAGAGAAAGACTGGCTCATTGAGGTCTTTCCAAGGATTATTCACCCTGCATGTCCAAGGCGTACGCATCAAGGGTGCATCAAATGTTGGCAGGAAAGCAGATTTAATTTTGTTTTCCTGCAACTTTACCTTTTGCAGAAAGTTTTTCCTTAAACCAAGTATAAAACTTCACCCCAGAAGGCTGGATATTGAACCAGACAGTCCCATTTTGTACAAAAAGGCTTGAATCATACACATGATCAGATGGGTAGGGGGCTGTATGCATACGTGTAAAGTAATCTTTAAAAATCCTGTAAAGGTTAAATGATGGCTCCGTTTGTCACTTGCAAGTGCAAAGTCCAGGATCCCAGCAAAGCAGAGCTTTGGTGAATGAAGCTGTTATTAGACACTGTCTCCTGGGCAGACAAAGTAGCTGTCAGCAGCTTTGCACATTAAGGCAAACAGGCAATCCCATCAGATGCATGACACTGAAGTTTTACACTCTGCAGCATACTGAAACATGGACTGAAGCAGAGAAGCATCAGAACATGGACTAAAGCCGAGAAAGTTTTCAGTGAAGTAGATGTTGGTAAGTTCTTTTATAGAATCTACCTATCCCAGAGAGTAACCTCTTAATGAAGATAATTAGCAGAAATATCACAGCCATGACTGGTAAATAAGTAATCCCTTTTTGTTGTGGTTCGAGTGGTCCTTAAACGAGGACACTTTTAAAGAACACTGCTGCAAAACCTGCAAGAAGGTCACTTATCTCACTTGATGTGACAAAACAATTAGGTGAGGTCAATGCAGCTACTCCACTGGATGCAGACATCAAGGAGTATTCATCTTCAATAATCTGACTGAGCATTGAGTAAAGGACACCAACATTTGCTTTTACCATCTGACTTTAAAGCAATCTTCACAGAAAAACCTCATTTCACAACTAAAAGATGGTCCCTGATGTTACAAAGGTAACTTTGTTAGCTAAATGTTCATTCAGGCTCATATGGAGATTGGATAAATTCAAAGGAAATATGTCCATTAAAAATTACTATATTCACTGAAGTATCTTCTGGCTCAGGAAGTCCCTAAACTGCAAATGGCTGGTAGCAAAGTACTGAGGGCAAAACATCAATCTTTGCTTGCTCTATTCTTCTGTTCTTCCTCACTCATCTGTTTTAACCACTGCTAGAAATGAAGTAACAAGCTAGAGGGACTTCAGTTGTGACCAAGCACTGCTGCTCTTAGGTAATATTGACTACCAAAAGTAGTTAAAAGGGGGAAAAAAAAAAAAAAAAAAAAAATGGTTCCTACTGTAAAAGGCAGGACCTTTTAGCATAAACCACTTGCCGGTTAATAGAACAGACAAAACCCAAAAAGTTTTATCTGCTTCAGAAGTATTTCTGTAAGTTTTTGAAGCAGTTTTTCCAAAAAAAAGGAAAACCAAGTAAGTCACAGTTTTGATTCCCAGCCCCACATTTCTGGAGTTATGAAAAAAAAAAATCCACCCAAAAGCAAACAAACTACAAGCTGACCTTTATGTTGGAACCTAGATAAAAATTCATGCAATCCTTATGCAAGAAAGAGTTAGAGTGCCATAATATCCCTCCTGATTTTAACCCATTAATCCAGAGAAACAGCTGGCCAGTACGGAGGTTCACATTTAGCTGCTCCTTTTCCAGCTTTGACTCCTAAAATATACTTGGATAAATATTTATACATCTAAAAATCTTACTTGGCATACAAGAGTTTTAACTCCGCTCAAAGTGTAGCTCTGATGAGCTTGGATGTCACCCAGTACAGAGCCATGAGTGGAGTCTGAAGCTTTTTAGCACTACTGGACAGTGATCTTGAAGCCCCTATTGAAAGGCCATTGTTGGAACTAACATGCAGTCTCGTGAGACTTAGGACACGAAATGGTTAACTGACGAGGTCCAGCTCTCCCCTCTATCCATGTCCAAGGACATGTCCCCACCACTGATACTGCATTCTTCCAGGAGCCAGCCATTTCACTCAACCTAGCTCAAAGAAAGCTGCCGTTTTCTGCCAGGTTAAGGAATTTTACTAGCTTATCCTGGTTCAGACAAGCCACCAGACATAGGAAAAGACAGGGTAATAGTGGGACCTCACCCCTTTTGTCCATAGTAAGCTATTAGGTTAGCTCAGCTGGCAGCATATAATTACATCTTGAGGATACAGAGTCACTACAAGCTCAAGCCAGTTCAACTGAGCTAGGAGCTGTGGTAAAAGGGGGAGATCCCAGACTAGCAATTGCAGAGGCAATCTCTCCAGCTTCCTGATCTGGTGTGAAGGAGGGAAGGAAAACAGTATCCTGTTTTCAGCCAGGTTAGGTACAGCATGAAAGTGAGCCATAGCATTAACTCAAACACAAATGGGCCCAGTGTTTTGTCCTGACCTTTGGGGAAATATCCAGGGAAAAACACCCTGGCTACTCATTCTTTTTATTCTAGTTATGCTTTTGGTAAGTTCTGGTTGGAAGCCATAATATTTTTCTATTAAAGAACTTGTTATCTGTTGTTACACTTCCACACACAGAAGTTTTTCCAACAACTTCTGTGGCAGAAAAAAAAAAAGCTAACTTAATAGGTCATGCAGACTCACATTTTGAAAGTAGTTGCTCCCAAAATAGAAAAGCTTGAGATAGTCATTTAAAATACATTAGTGCTATTCTTAACTGATATGGTAAGGAAGTTTTTATCTCTCAGACTACAGAATTAAGCTACCATAGTTCTAAGGTATTCTTTTTCTGTGCTATAACTCTAGTTGTTTGACCTGAATTAAAGAAAACCTTTCAGTTATCCTTGCCAGAACACCATTTCTACTGCTTGAGCACCTGGTCTAAGGACATTAGAGTCGAGAAATCTTATAGAATGCAGTTGTAGAAGTCTGTATTAACAGATTGCCCTCCTCCCTCTTCCCCACCCCCATTGAAATCAAATGCAACGAAGAAAAGGTTAACTTACAACAATTATACTGAAAGGAATA
>VZSZ01003365.1:180971-204802 GCA_013398815.1 Ibidorhyncha struthersii | reverse complement strand
AGCCTGTCACAAAGAATCAAGTATCATCTCCTGCACTGTTACAGTCATAAAATCAATAGCATGCAAAACCTCCTCTCTGAAAGTGGCAGAAAAAAGCACTGTAGTTGTGAAGATAGGTTGTTTCCAGTTCCATGCCAGCAGGACTACAGCTGACCTAGCTCTGGAAGCTGTCCAAGCACACCAGCAAAGCAGAAAGACAGCAAGACAGGCTAAGAGCCAAGCTAGAGCCTCACCAAAACACTGAACCATTCAGACACCAACCAGCACAGAGCCCTGGAGCCGACTCTGCAATGCAGTGCAAAAACACAGCCTTTCCTAACAGGAAAAAAAAAAAAAAAAAGAATATCCCTGTCCATTTCTCCTAATAGTAAAAATAGCAGGGTTTTTAAAAATTCTGCATCCCAGACCTCATTTCTGCCCTCCTCTTGTGTCAGTATTGTGACATCATGTCATGCTATCTCATCAGTTGTTTAAGACTTAGCTAACTTGGGCAAGGTAGGAGGCAGAAGCAGGATGCAGTCATGGTGAGGGAAGGTGGCTTGTCAACATAATGCCATGGGGTTTCCAATACCATTTGTGCTATAACATATGTACTGAATGAACACTTCATCCTTTGCCCTGCACACATACCAACACCAAGATTCAAGACTGTATATTTGAGAAAAGTGTATTTCTTAGATCTCCAGAACTGGAGAATGAGGCATACACAAATAGGAGTCTCTTGATTATTTACAGATTTACGTTTTTAAAGTACGTAGTTTTAATGATCATGGTAAAGCAGTTTCTCACAAAATTAAGTTCAGCCTAGAAAAACCTTATCACCGCTTCAGCACATTGCCACAAATACTTGCGATCATACTTAGGTGGTGCCACTGACATCACATCACCAGCTCTGCATCACCCTTTTTAAAGACCTGCTCTATGAATAATGGTGTCATGGTGGCTTAGTCCATTTCCTCCTACCCACACCTAAATGTTTCAGCTTCTCAAGGTGGGAGATAAAATTTTCACAGTGCTGGGGTTATACAGGTGGGCTGTTCATTTGTTTGTTTGTTGGGGGGGGTGTTATGTAATTGCCTGCTGCTAAATCAGCAATGGAAAGCAATGATCTGTGGATCATGGGAATGAAGTCCCTCACGCAGTGACGACATGTGCTTTTCAATGCAAAGAGAAGCTGCTCGAAATGTGTGCTCAGTCTTCAGCAATACTGAGATTATGATGCAATTAGTCTGTAATTGCTTGCAGCACCCTCCTATGTATCAAGACCATGCAAACAGAACAACAAACAACTCAGGTTGGTTTTGTTTTGCTTTTTAAGCAAGTAAGAACCAGCTAAAGCAAGTTATTAAAATGCCTTCTCTTTCATAATTTCTTTCCACCTCTTTTACTCTATCAGAAGCCAACCCCACTTTGCTAATTAAGAAAGAAAACTTTATAAACAGTTTCCTGAAGTCATAACCAGCAAAATTTAGGTAAGACTGTGTGAGTCCTAAAGTTCTAGATATCTGCCTGGTTTGAAGTAACAATTAATTGGAAGAGCTCTGCATTGAAATACGATACTGCTAAAAAAGCTTATATAGTAAACTTCATTAAGTGTTTCTTCAGTTTTCCCCGACTATACAACAGATTCAAGAAGTAATTCCACCAGTCATTGGTCTTATTGCTGTACTCAGCACATTTCAGAGCTGAAAGGAGATGTGTTCCATCAAAGCTTGAGATAAGTTTTAATTTCTAAAAACCAGATTACAGTAAAATGGATCTGATTGACTTAACACTGTCAAACTGAAAACTAAAGTCATAGAATTACAGCATTTGTAATTTGTTTTTTGCTCAATCCAAGACAGTTATCCAGTACTGGCCCTGGATGTCTTTTGGTTAAAATACTCTCCAATGTCAACACCTACTCCCTCAGAACACATTCCATACAGCAGGTTTAATTTACTTTTCTTAAACACATATGGATTGGCTTCATTATTAGCTAGTGGGAGGGGGGCAAAAGTGGAAGTCAAATCAGAGGGGCACCAACTCCTACTGTTTCTGGCAAGTGAAGCCATTAAGAAAAATTTCTCACAATACTTAAAGTGGTATGTTCTGTTTTAAATGAATCAGCAAAGCGTGGGATTTTAAGTTTGTTTTCTAAAAACAAATGTAATTTCTAAAATCAAATCCAAGTTATTTCAAATATATAGTTTACGTACATATGCAGTGCAAGTCTCTCTCCCTTGAGGAGAACGCAGAGACGGGGAAATACACAGTTTTGCTTTTTCATTAGTACAAGTGGGGAAAACAAGCAGAATAACTGGCAGAAGTGATGAAAGAGGCAAAGACTCTTCCTATACTAAGTACAACAGTAGGGCTTTCCCTAGATTTGTGGCAGACGTGTTACTTTTTCACCCTGAGAGATACCACAGTTTTAGAAGACAGGAAAATGTTTTTGCATCACAGTAGAAGTTTGCTCAGTATGAAACCTGCTGGCACAGAAGGACTGGATAACAAATAGATCGCAAATTATATCTATCTTCATAATGGTACAACTAGCACTAGTGTCAAGGTCTTTAACTTCCCAGATACAACTGAAGAACAAATTTTAACAGAAGTATACAAGCTGGTGTACTTCCTTGCTAGAAGATTTATCCACATAAAAGCCTAAAGTAGTTCCTCAAGGAAAAGCAACAAAGATTCAACAGCAGATCACTGGGGGAAAAAAATCCTACTCATCTGGTGTAGTCATGTGTTGCCGCAGTAAGTTAAAAGAATGGCTCTGCTTTTCCTACAGATATCCGTTTTCCCCCTAAACAAGCTACAATTTTTAAGGGCAAAGTTTGGCACATTAAAAAGCAGAATTAGTAAAAATTAGTTGGGCTCAGTTCTACATGAGAGTTGAAGAAAGTGGGGAGTTTTTTTAAGTAAGGAGTGGAGATGTCAGACAGTCATTAAAGGCTCTCTACTGAATACTTCCCATATGACAGTATTGAAAAGCATCCCTGATTTATACTTAATTTTCCAAGTCAATTGTAACACAGTGAAGAAATTGCCTAAAGGGAAGATGACAGCAGGTATGTTAAGAGGCATTATAAGGTTGGGAAGAGGTTACCAGTAGGGTAATCTCAAGGATAAAGCTAACAAGCTGATGTTATGCACTGCATATGCCAGCATCATTAATGAATAACTAGTAAATGTACTGCTGACAGAGCTGGCAATTCTTTGTTTGATACAGTGGAAGATCAAGGTCAGCCAGCTCTGCCTGCAAAACAACTCTTAAAGACTTAAGCAAGAGAACAGATGAAGATTTGTGCAGTAATGAGTTCAGTCATGCACTTGGAGGTTAAACAACTCTGATGAGCTAGCAGCTTGTCACTTCAAAATATGAGGGGAAAGTAATGTCTGCTTATTATGGTTGTTATACATCAATATACTAGGCAGACCATTAGACAACTCTTTCCAAAGGCATTAACACTTTTAGCCACCTGACAAAAATTTCTTCTGAAACAGCACTCAATCAGAACTTGCAAACATGTTTGGTTTTAACTGATTGCAAACAGAAGGATGGCTAACGGTGCATTCCTTATTATCTCAAAACCTAAAGAAGTCGGGGTTTGCAGCTTAGCAGAACTTAAGGGCTGTAAATCAGCTAATTGCATAGGTAGTAGATATCAGAAAAAAAAGCAATACTGATCCAACAGCAACCAAAACCAAGAATTAAACAGACACAAGTACAGTCAGCAATTAAAGATACTCATAGTGAGGGAATTACACAGGCCTCTGAAACAGCCTTTCAGTCAGAATACAAGAGGTAGAAACAAGTGGCTCAACTGATAAGACTAAATATTTTAAACAACTATAGTATGATTGTCCAGTAGTCTGACTCATACAGTCTAATGAATTAGATTTCCTCACAAGCTGAAGTGATTTCTGACTGATTATGTTGGGTTTTTTTCCATGAATATCCTGTATAACACGTCTACTTCTTTCCAAGTTTCTAATCTTGATAAGGCTTCTTCACTGTTACTGGGCATGAAGCTGATCTCTCCATGGAACTAAAAGCTGATCATTACCACTCTGGTGAAGAGAGAGAACATCGTATTATACAACATCCTTAAGTTGTCCTTTTGTGGACAGGAAGGACATCACTTGACACTTATCCACGCTGTATTTCACCAGCCATGTTATTGCTATCTTTTGTATTTACCGTTCCGAGTACCCTACTTTGCTGCCTCACTGCACAAGATCTCTTCCAGGGTATTTATGATTATACTGAACAAAGCAGGCTCCTGGAGAGCTCCACTTGGTACCTTCCTCCCTTGTAAAAGCAAGGGTGCACTTACGCTTACTGACCACTTCCCACATTTCAATGAGTTATTTACACATTTAAGGATTCTTCATCTAATCCCATGACTATTTAATTTCTTAAGATTTTGGTGAAGTAATCATTTGAATGCCCCGAAATAAACAATGTCTTTTTTTTTTTAATGCTGCCTTTAGCCTAGGTACTCCATCCTCCTGGTGTATTAAAGGGATTAGGAAGAGAAGATATGTGATTGACACCAGGAAACAGTAGATATGTTTCAGACAAAATATGTTTAAACACCTGTGGTTAAGCAGTAGGTAGCAAGTCTTTCTCCAGAGAAAGAGAACAAAACAAATTTAAAAGATTTTGCTGTCCTTTCTCCAAGCATTTCAAGAAAAGCCACCACCACTTTCATGTCATTATCCAATGCCAACTTCATTAGTGTAGCTTTAAACCAGAAGTGACACCTAGACTTCTTATTAAAAAAAAAAAAAAAAATGTAAAAGTAGTTTTTTGAGGTTTAAGTCTCCTTAAACCAGAAATTAAGACAGAAAGCACAAACTAATATTTCCCCTGCATATGCTGTAGAGATTTCGTTACTAATTGCATCAGGAAAAACATCCATAGTATTCATTTGCACAACACTAGAAATCCTGCCTAGAAAAACATGCATTTTGTGAAAGCTTGCTTAAAACTTCGGAGGTGAGCACTATCCTGTATAACTGCTCACATTCTGTGGGGGTTGGTTATGGTATCATACAGCTCTTTGCAGATTAAGTTAAGACTTTGGCTTCTCCTCAGTACCAGAACAACACTACTTTCCATTTCTTAAAAGAAGGTTTAGAGTTCAGGAGGGCACCTAGCAAGAAATATGCTTACACCATCACTCCACACTTCACCAAGATCAACTGCTGCATTTTCTCATTCAAATTTCTCCAGAAAAGATAGGTAAAAACCATCTCTCCGCATGAGCATTTTACTGCTCGACGCAGAACAGAAAGAGGTACAATGGGTGAGCCAGAGGAAGGGAAACAGAAGAGCAGCACAAAAAGGAACTTTCCCCTCTTTCACTTTCTTTCCCTGTTGCTCATCTCTGGTTTCTGGTGCAGACCCTTCCCTTTTTCACCACCCCCTTGAGCCTCTGGTCTAAGTCCTGGATGTCAACAGCAAGTTATTAGTAACTAAGTATGACACTTCAGACAAACAAAAATCTATGCCACAGACTTTTTGCTTAAATGACAAGAATTTTAAATATTTAAGTTTCAACTCCCTCTCCCTACATTTCTCCCTATTCCGTTTTACCCTTTCATATACTCTACTGAATACCTTCAAACACAACTCCAAACAACTGTGAGTGCTTGGCTTTCTCACAGTTACGGTAAAGCTTCACTCAGCAATTTAAAAGCCCTTGTCTGGAGCTCCTTCCACTGTAAGGCTGCCAACTATTTTACTCAGTTTCACACGCTATGTGTTTTGTTCATCACTGTATTAACAAATGTACCTGAAGGATTGAGAAAAGTACAATATCAAGTCCACAGACTTAACAAGCAATTTATTTATTTAAAATGAACTGCATCTGGTAAGACGTACAAGAACCAAACTGGAAGTGGTGCTCCTCAAGATTCTTCCTCGACTGATTTCAAACCAAGCCTGCCAGAACACCCTCGCCATAGACAGGGCAGAATTGAGGCCAAAGATGGATGCAGCAACTGCCTCTCCCTCTCTGCCTCTGTCTCCCACAGCACTGATCTCACCCAGGAATTACTCATCAATTCAACCAAAGTGCATCACCCTGCACATAGTATAAACATGGGTTGTTATTATTATGTTGGCTTTAAACAGAGTTTGAACAAACACAAATTAGCAGTTTGGATTCAGAGATGATACTCATCTGTAATAGTACAAGATGAACAGTTAGTATCAAGTAGAACTCATGCCAGCTTATGAAGTTCAACAGCATTTCCCCAAAAGGTTTCCAGTGCCATGAATATACCAAATTTACCAAAAAAAAACCCAAAAGATAAAGCATTAGTCTCCTTTTTAAAAAAATTACCAGATAAGAGGCCAGGTCTTGTTCAGAGCATAATAAAATTAACACATAACCTGAAACCTGTTAAGTTAAAAGATGCAAAAGTCCACTCTAGTGTCAAACAGCAAATTTAATTTCAATTAGTTGCAAAACTATCAACAGTGGGCCATAAAGCCTTGATACTGCTACAAAAAAAATGAAGTTCATGTCTACCACTCTAAGTCTCCAATAGGTTTCATTACAGGCCCCTGCTTTATCAGTCTCTACCACAGCAGTAGCTACATTTGTCCCTCAAGAAACATACAAATTAGCTCAGTAAGTGCTTATGATGTTAATCAAATAGGTGCTTTCAATAAAAAGTTTCCCTGCAAAATGTATCCCTTTCACAAACAGGGCATAAAAGAAGATTAGTTTCTTTTGCAAGAAAGAAAATCAGGACACTGTGTCCAAACTATGATTGTGCTAATGTGTAGAAAGGAAGTTACAGTCAGAACAGAAGGAGACATTTCTGAAAACATTAAGCCTTATGGCTAATAGGTTAAAGCTGGCACAATAGCAAAGCTACCTAAGTCCCTTTTGGGAAGGCATCATGACAGTGAAGACATTAGCCTTTGCCAAACCAGATTAAGAATTTTTATTTTTTTTTCTTATTTTTTAAGTAGAAGACAATGTGACCTGATCACTTAATTATCTTTTGGATGTGTTCAAGGTGGAAAAATTAAGTCCTACAGGCCCATAACATTCTTGTCTCTCCGAGTCCCAAATATCAGAGCTCATCCCAGAGAAGTGGCTTATTAAAAACGTTGTTTACTACTGAACACTTCCCCTGTCAGGAACATCAGCATTTGTATTACCTGTTTTAGTAGCAACAGTTGTGGCAAACTACTTTGTTTCCCAGAAACTCAGTGCAGCGCTTCGGCTGAGTTAGAAGAACTGAACTCTTGTGCTCTCATGAATTAGTCCATCATATAGAAACTCACCAGTGGGTTGTGTCCTTTCAGCTCCTGAACAGAGCAGCCAGGCAAAGCTTTGGTAGGGAACTACAGAAGGTCTGTGCAGAACCTAGCATGGGGAGCAGATGAAAACTCAGCAACTCTAGAGTTGCTCTATTCTTAGGCTTCTTTGGTGAGAAGGATGCTTCAGAAAGATGTCCTTTGTTCCATGCTTCTCCTTCCCCCAGTTGTACCTACCCTTAGATCTAAGAGAAGCTGTATGACTGTCACTGAAGGCGGCAGTTGTAAGAAGCAAGATGACTGGAGGAAGAGAAAATTGATTGGGATGCAAAGTCACCAGAAAAAACTGACTGAATAGGACACATGCAAATACGCATGGCTGGATCTTGCTGCAGGACAGAGACACTGACATTAATTTGTCATTTATACTTGGAAGAGTTGATCTCATGCAGACAGCTTAAGACCAAAAATGCCAGACCAAGTACGTCATCTTAGAGATTAATTTCAAAATATTCCTAAAGTTGCAATCTATAGACACCACCCCCTAACTAGTCATGGCTTTTAGACTATTCAGAATTACTTTCTAAAAATCTCTAAAAAGACTTGGGAAGGTAGAATTATCGGAAAGATCTTCTGGGGTTCTTGAAATGTCAGTCATCATGGATGTGTGCTACTCCAGACACCGGCCTAGTGATCTAGCGAGATTAATTTTTCCAGAGCAATACCAAGGCTTGTTTGACCCTAAGTCTCCAAAAACTCTAATACAAAAATTGTACCTCCCATCCAGCCACAGAAAACAACCTGGAAAACTGAAAAGTATTATACTATGAAGTGGCACTTGGAAAAGAATAAACATGAGTTTCTTTCCCACACATTTCCCGATCAAAGGTGGCAATGGGAACAGAATTCTTGTTCAGAGCCATAAATGGAATTGTGAATTCTACAAGCATTCTTTTATTATTTTTTTTTTTTTAAGAAGATCCCTGAGAGTTTTTAACGTCTTGTAAATCTTCCTGAAATGTTCTGAAGACAAATCAATGTTCAGGCAGTCTAGTTTCTCTTATGCACAAAGAGACTTCTTAACAATGAAATAACTATGCCTTGGTCATTACTGCAGGTTTGGCTAGTGGTTTGGTTTTTTTTCCTTTGAAGTTGTTTTATATTCTACTATGGGCCTACCCCAACAACTGAACTAGACAAAACCTTTTATTATTATACAGCAAGACATTCAGGCCATTTGTACCACACTCTTAAGAGGCATATGCATAATAATATTTCAAGCATTTCTGCTTATATTTTATGAGGCTTAAGGGACTAAGGTCTAAATAACAGCATCAGGAATATCTGTACATTGTTGAACGCTAAGGGGAACAACTATAACCACTCTAGTACTCAATTAACCATTCCTTTTGTTTTCATGTTAGATATGATTCCTTTTGCTTCCCTTAGCTTCCTATCACAAGTTCTTCTTTCTATTTTGTGATGTGACAAAGCTGAGGTATAAGTCCTATTTAGGAATAAGTATCCTGTTTGAGGGAGTCTTTGATAGGGAAGAAAAGTTTGCACAAAAGTGCAATTTATCAACTCTCCTTTGCATAGCATTAGACCCAATTTTTACCATCAATTCCTTCATTGAAAAGTGTGTTCCTCTCAGGAAAGTCTCATGTCAGGATAACATTTTTTACTAGATGTGAGATAATCAGCATTATTGCCCAATAAGTTTTTATGAGCCAGCTGTGTCCCTGCTGAGGGTATTGACTCTGGAACACACTACTTCTGAAAACTTACGCTGCCTTGGAAAAAGTCGCAAGCCTCCATTGAGTCAGTCCAAAACAAAAACCAGTCTGAATGTCAGCTTTCCCTGTCCATTTTGAATAAAGGCAGGCTTGAAGCTAGAAAGCGTTCAAATGGATCCCACTATCAACTCAGTAAGTTGTAATAACCCTGATCTCATACTCCCTAGCTCTACAGCTTAACCTAGCTATAAGTTTTCAGTAGCCATAAATGATTTTTCACCTCTTTCATGAGGCTAAAGAACTCCCTAAATCTAAAACTGAGCCTAAGAAAGCCAGTTAGGTTAACATGCTAACTACACAGATCAGTAATATAAACATTACAGTGATTGTTTTTTCACTAGATTCCAGAAAACCTGCATTGCTTTGAGGTTTGTAAAGTGTTCAGACCTAAGAAAACTGATCTGGATAGCCTGCATTGTTGTTACAGAGCTATAAGTGCTTTAGAATTTATTTTTTTTTTTAAATCTCTCAGCATGGAGACCATAAGTGATTGTTGCAATTATGTACTCCAATACCCTGCACAAAGACAGGCAATAAAAATTCAGTGTGAATCCTACAAAAGTATCATAGAAGAAAAATATCATAATAGACAGGAATCACTGACAAGTCAAATTCTAAGTTATAATTTTAGATATCTTGGCAGTTAAAGTTACAATAGCTGTCCACACCATTCCTTAGATGTTTACACTTTTAAGTAACTTAGCTGCAAGTCAGATGTTTCTCCACTGCTTTACAGCCAGAAAAAAATGCACTCTCATTTGACTTTCTATTACAGGAACAACTTTTTCAAATCTAAAAATGGAAGATAAAAAAAATCAAGCAATTCAACAGATTATCTAGCTGCAACTGAAATGCCTCTTTAGAAATCCAAAACTGGAGAGCTGCAATTGCTAGTCCATCTGTACACATACCAATTAAGGTACACATGAACCCTACTGGGAAAGAAATTTTCCTGAAGTTGTGCTGAAGACATGTGTCAGTACCTGTCAAAATGACAAACTTCAGACTATTTTCCTCAAAAGTGAAACTACGTTAATAGTAACAACTGTTGTGTCTACCTTCTATTTACTGCATAGGACTAATGCAAGCTTTAATAAACAAGCATTTCAGGGAAAACTACAGTAATGCATGTAGAGGTTTCGCAGATTTCTGTTTACTTGTTTTAAATGACTGCTTCCATCCTTAAACCAATTTATTATATACTTCTTACTGATAAATATATATGCTAAATTAATCAGAACACCAAAGATTATGTCCATCTCTAATATAGTTAGATCAACTACTGTAGGCAGAAACAACAAGATCTAGTTTCAGGTTCAAGACTATTCTGAATAGTTAAATTTTAGTTCTCTAAACCAGCTCAAACCTTACCAAAAATTTGGATACTATCAGGCTTAAAATATTGTTAGAAAAACCTACTGAAGAGCCAAATTGTTCTTTGTAAAAATCATCTAGTCTTGAAAGCACTGAACTTCTTTTCTTCAAGCAACTAGATTTTCAGCCTCCATATCCCATTTTGAAGGGTTTAAAGAGTCATCACATTTTTTTAAACCTAAGAAAAGCCACTGAGTCCAAATTAGACTTATTTCTGTAGGAAGTATATGGATGCAACAGTCACTAGTTATAGGTTTGTGCACTCCTTAACAGTGCAAGTTTTAACAGCACAAGTGTTAAAGTTATCACAATAACCCATTCTGAACAAGAGATGTATTTATTCCATAGCATTTTGGAAGCCTGTAGTATTTTTCTCTCCAATCCTAAAAGCCTAGACTAACTAATACAGTTTAAATCCTCGTCTCCACTTTTTTCTGCTCCTAAAGCAAATGAGATTAGTGATCCTAGCAGTTAGAGTTAGTTCCAGATTTTCTCTGCAAAAAAAGTAGCAATGGTACCTTTCACATGCATATAACTATACATATATGGGATTTTTTCCTATATAGACTGTCCTAAACTCACAGTCACAGAGCCGAACTCTTGGAAGGCATACATTTTACTCCCATCACCAAAGCTCCCTATATATTAGCTACTTACAGACAAAATGGGCAGGGTGAACCCCACTGTGTAGAGGACAGTGGATGTGATGGTACTGTCATGGAACGGATACTTGATGCTGTCATCATTACAGAAAAAGCCTCTCTGATACGGTTTTATTTTGGCCAAGTTTAGAACACCAAGGGGTAAGCCAGCTGTTGGGGGAAGGAAAACAAAAAACAAAAACAAGAAATACATGTGGTTAAATCAAAAAAAAAAAAGTCATTTTTAAACATGCATGGAGGAAGCTACCAAACATGCAAAACTCAAATTTCCTAAGTATCATGCAATGCACACACTTACCAAATCCTGTTTTATATAAAATTATCTCTTCTAGAAGTCTACTTCAGAAGGACTCTGAGGTTGCCCACCAGATACAGAAGTTAAATATAGAGTTCAAAGTCCTTTCATCAGTAAGGTGAGTTGCCACGCATTGAACTAAGATTATGCTTAAGAAAAGCATTTGCCACTCACATGACTGAATAGTTATTGAGGGCAGGCTGCCTTTTATGCCCTTTCTTTGCCACCACCCCACGACACTGGCTTGTACCTGAATTACCAGCCCTGTTCTATACACTATAATCTGGTTAGTGTTTACAGAGAAAAAGATAAACGCATACAGATTTTGGCATAGTTAGGGAGTTAAAGATTTCATGCAAGTAGTTTTCATGCAGGCAAAGGGAACAAGAGAACTGCAGAGACATCAACAGAAAATACAGACAGTCTGAATGGATGGACTGCATCTCAAGATAATGAGATTTATACTTTAAGGGTTGCATTTACACAGCTTTTGTACACTTTGGAAGATTTCTGCATGAAAATAAGTTATTAACATGGAAACTGAGACTGGGGTACAAATGATAGCTCTCTGAACTTACACTGTGTGACATATTACCTAGTCCCTTTCTCACAAGTTCACTTCCACTGCACTGGCAGTCATGCCAAAGAAGCCATCAAGACCTCTGACAATTACATTCAGGTCTGTAACTTATTTCTGACAGCTGAGAATTAACTAAGGAATAGACGTGTGCAGGAACAATGACCTTGGGGAACCCAAGTTTGTCATTTTACTCATCTTTCTCATCTCCACCTTTCCTTTGGTCCCCTGAGCAAGTAATAGATCAACAGTGATTAAATTAGGCATTGTTATAAGAATTGCAAAAACTACAAACAAAAAAATGAAGGGTTTTGTTTAAAACAAGGTAAAAAGGGGCAAACTAAACTCTGTATTTTCCCCAACATCCATGTCATATGCAGTTCTGCATATAGACACTCTACACGTAAATTAGATAGTAAGTGCAATTACTGAAATAGAAAAGACTAGTCGCAATATAAACAAACTGCTGTACTGAGAACAAAAGACATTTTGAAGTTCAAGTGATGACAGATTGCTATGATTTCTGGTGACGCTTCTTGAGACGACTATCAGATAAGTCACTTAAAGGGGTTTTAAATAAGCTTAGTCCTGTATACTTCGTTAGAAGAAGAGACATCAGGAGTGAAACAGTAGGAACACAGTGATAAATCCTGGCCCCTTCTTTGGGCTGCTAAGTCACAGTGCAATGTGCAAAAGCTTGTGAAGTGCATATTGAAATTGTGTATGTGCTTGGTAATACCCCACCTCCCAACTCCTAAGAAAATTGCTGTCACCACAGAAGGCAGGAATTTAAAGCCTCCTATGGAGCAGAGAGGAATTTTTTCCACAAAACATCTGAAATCTTAAGGACTGTCCACACTTCGCCTTAACAACTGGGGATGCTGATGTAGGAAAGCACTTCAGCAAATGCTTACCATCCCGTACAGCAAAACTGAACAAAAATGCAAATACCACGATGCAACTTTAAGCAGTTTTTCATGAAGTAGGATGACATACCTTCAAATCAACTGCATCTCAAAAGTCTCTCCCCCTCCTCTGCTTTAATGATTGAGAAGAGAGCTAGAGCTTGACAGAGTGCAGATGGCAGAAGCAGCTGAAGCAGAATTGCAGCCCTTCAAATGCAAAGGGGGCCCACACTGAAGAACTCAGAAAGTTAACTCGGATGAAAAGACATTGCTGTATGTTCACATGTCTGGAGCCAGTTTTCAGCTCCACGCAAGGGCCATGGCAAGATTCCACTTACATAAGTCAAAGCTCATGTTTCCTGTCTTTATCTCTCCAATTGCATACCCAGCATCAGGATGATGGAGTGGCAAAGTCATTACCTATTTGATACAATCTTATCTTCTCAAACAGGCTACCAGATTTGCACATGTGGAAATATCACATCCTCATGGTTAATTTAAGCAGCAGCCTGTGTTTTGCAGAAATTGACTGCCTAACAGACATAAATACCTGTTTTCTCAGAAAAGCTGCTACAACTCAACACCAAGAATTTTTCTTTTTTGTTCAATTACATTTTCAGCCTTCCAGCTCAACCTTTTTTAGCCAATATTGCTCAGTTTTTACAATAAGATTTTGAGATGTTTTGCTTTGGTTTTGTTTCTGGGTTTAACTTCATTAGGATGGACTATTTTATTTTTACCAGCTGCTGAAACACATTCTAAGTGCTCCAGTTCAGACACTCCAGCAACTCACTTGCAAACATGACAGAGTTCTTAGCTCAAAAATTCCAATTTTTTTTGCCACTAAAGTACACACGTTTACAGTCATGTGTTTTTTTTTCAAGGAAGATTTCTTTAGGAACTGGAATAGACCTATTACATGAGTGTACATGAAAAAGAGAAAGTACCCTAAGTTTGACAAGAAGTGTTTTAAGCCTGCCAGCAAAACAAACAACCAGTTTGAATATGAAGGGGGTTTTTTTTGCTGTGTAATTGCAGCAGGAGAGAATTACTCACTCTGTAACCTAATTAAGACAGAAGCTTGAGTGCTTTTTTTTTTATTTAAAGTAGGGAGAATTCCTGACAGTAAGTGTTATGGTCTCATTTTTCATGAAACAAAGAGGAAAGGAACTAAAGATTTAATTTAAGCTTTCTTTTCTTCCCATTAGTCTTCTTTATGTGAAAGTTGTTTATAAAAACTAGTCTTTAAGAACTTTTACATAACCAGCAGTTACCCAGACTTTTTTGCTGCCTATATATTTAAATATCTCACTGTAATTTTCTTCCCTTCTGCATCTGTTTCACTGAAAGAAAAGGATGCACGTTTTTGTTAAATCAGGCTGACTTGACTACATTATGCGTGCTTAGAAAGTACTTTAAAACTGTGTAATCTAGAATCAGAGTTAAGAAACAAGTTTTTACTTTAAACCATGAGATTCTGGGAAGGGGGGTGGGTAGGGAGGGGAGCAAAAGCAGCAAATAAAGGGGCCAGGTAAGGACAGCTTCACCAAAGTGACTGCAAAATTCATTTCAGTCCATAGTAAAAGAACATAAGAAATTGGAAGTTGGTCACACATCTTACACTAACTGCCCACTTCCATTTTTTTCTTTACTGTTAGAATTCCTACTGCAATATAAATGACGCACTGCTTTCCAGCAGTGGAGTAGAAGACTTCATGAAATGGTGTTTAGCTGAATATTAACCTACTCAAAACCAAGTCAGCATTTTTACTCTTGCTCATTTTTCAGGGACAGAATATGATACTTGTACAGTACATGTAAGCAAATGGTCCTGAAGTTTTCACTGTAAGAGAAAAAAAACACTAATACACCTAACAGGCTGGTACTGCCATCACAGGTGCCAAACATCTCCATGACCTTTAAGCAGGCTGACTGTACACAGAACTTCTGAGGAATGCATGTATGTTCAGTTTCATTAGCTTCTACGAACTGGAGGAAAGGGTGACCACGCTTTAGTGAGCGATTGTAAGGCTAAAAGCAATCTTGCAGGTCAATTCTCATGCCTTGCCCTCTTCACAATGTACATCCTCTTCCTTTTTATCTAGCCAATGCCAGCAGTAACCTCTGAGGGTGCTCTTCTCATCCAGGCAACTTTATACCTTACAGGATCATAATGGCTCAGTTGTTATTTATATCCTCTAAACCACAACCTTCAGCTATAAAAAAAAGACTGTTCTTTGAAGTTCCCCATGCTTCAGACTCAGATTCGGCGTTTCTGTTTTCTGTTAAAATTTGTCAAGTTGATCTTGTCAACGACTAGTGACCAACAGGTTCTGGGCTGTTTTGCTCGATAGTAGCAAGAAACAAGACGACAGTCCCCTGATCTGGTTTCTCTCCCCTTTAATTACACAGAGAAAACAACCTGATCATTCAAGAGCTCTGGAACTGGCCCATCCAAGACTGTAAAAGACTGGGTGGCACTTCTGTAATGTTCACGCAAACAGAGTGGCTAACCCTGAAAGCTACAGCAGCAGTAACAAAGTTGAACAGGAACAGAGACTGCAGAGATGTGAAGCCTGTAAAGGCCATGAAAGAAAGGTGAAAAAGCTTCATACACGTGGACAAGAATGAAAGTGCACAGGATGGTGAGGGAGAGGAGAGAGGCAAGACTGATACTTAAGTTACTGAGTGGGGGCTGCAGGGAAGGAACAGCTTAAAGTTTTTGGCTAGAACTATAAGAACAGGGTAACACAAGTTTGTACAGAGTAAAGCTAAGATAGATCAAAAAGGTATGTGGGGCTATGCTGAGTTCACAAGGAGTTTCCAACTCTAATTTGTAGTTTCAAGCCAGTTGTAGTGTAGTTTCCATTGAAAACCTACAGATGATTCGATGTAGTTATCCCACAGGGAACACTTATTTATAAATCACAGCTGGCTGGACACCACGGCATGACACAAAAGCCTGTAAGGAAGGAAGGGAAGTCCAGGGTGGGAGACCAGAGAGCAAGTCACTGTGAGAATGGTTCTCCACCCACAGAAGGGAATGTCAGGACAAAACAATACCCAGGAGAAGGGGGAGGTGAAGCCTTCCTTTGGCAAAAAAAGAGAGACTGTTTAATGAAAAAAAAAAAAAAAAAGTTGATGTTATATTTTAAATATTTTTAAGATGAAAACAAAAAAAAGGCATTAAGTTCCACAATTTATCCTACAAATGGAAGTGCTGGATACCACATGATGATGATATGATATTTTTACAATGTGTGTAACACTGCGCTATTATTCTGTTTTGTCACATTTATCAGACATGTAACTTTAGAGTTAGGTGCTTAAGTTTAGAGGTATAAGTAGTTGGATTCTGATACTCAGGTGTCCATGTGACTTTGCTAGCAAGCTGCATGGAATATTTTTGCCTAAACAGGGAAAAAATAGCATTTATAGCTGAATTAGCCTATTTTCCAGCCAGCAGTTGCCATAAATACTTAAGACCAGCAGAGAATATTGTTCAACAGCTTCAGGGTCTGAAAATACTTTCAGTGTTCTACTTAAAATTTAGCACATTTTCTTAATTAAGCCTTTGGACAGTTTTAGATAGGTCTTACATTGTAAGACAATTTAAGTTTTATGTCTCAAACTAAAGACACTCTTGAAGTTTCAACAACCTCAAAAAAAACCCAACCAAACAAAAAAACAAACAAACAATAAACCCATGCCAACAAAACACAGGTTTTTCAGGAGCACTTGCTTATCTGGCCAAGTGCATGACTGCCAGAGCTGGTGTAAAGGACAGAGTAGGAACACGTAGCCAAGGGTCCTGAAGAAGGGAGAACAAGGACAGACTGGCCATAGTCTCAGATCAGCTTAAACACCTTGTGAAATTGTTTTCTGGTCACAGGTGCCTTCTCCTAACCGGTTTTAACTAGCTCAAAGGAATGCACTGTATTTTTTGTAAACATCCTTTAATTAGCCCCATTGGTCTCCTTATCTGTGGAAGCAACCAAATCTTCACTTGAGGCTCTGTGACATCTTAAAAACTTGGAGAAATTAACACCAATTCAGCACAAGACACACAAGACTCCTACCTGGTTCTCAATCAGGAAGTTCTTCTCATTCCAACAAATGAATATCCAGAAACTGGGAGAAAGGCAGTTACGCTTAAGGGATACTGTGGCAAATTAGAATATTCCAGCTTGATTATTAACCAAAGTTTTTTCCTCATGCTGTACTGAACTCTAAGAGAAATTGTACTAGACTAACATGAGACTGGGAAGAATTTTTATATTTCCCTGCACTTATCCTGAAAAATAGGATCAATACATTCTCCACTTGATACACTAACAGAAAGTCAGCTTCAGCTTTTGTAACCATAAATTGTGGATTTCTTTAAGTCAGGGGGTTTCAAACAGGAATTCTGGCTGTACTGGAGAAATAAGCTCCATACAACACAGCAAATGACAGCCTTAGAACAGATCAGTTATTCAGCTACAGGCTGCTCATCTGAGAAAAAGTACTTCTCATAGCCTACATTCTTATTAGAGATGATGCTGTTAAGTAACTCCACAGACAGATAAATGTCATCATTCTGAGCTGAACCTATACAGCTGGTAATTACTACTGAGGGCAAGGGAAAATTTAAGTTCTCCCACTCTTGCACATGTAGTTTTGTTTTTATTTTCAGCCAGGACAACCATATTTGCTTTGCTGCTCATTTAGCAATGTACAGTCTGAGGTAAGGAAGTATGCAAGAGATTTAAAGAAACCGAGACAGGTCAACCTCATGCTGCTGGCGAGTTTGGGAACATCTGTACGAGACCGTTCTTTGCAGAAAAGCAGATGTGCTGAAATTTTTTTCCACAAGCAGTCAAGAGAAAGGATCAACACCTCAGACAAGAGGTTCTGGGAACACATAAAATTACTAAGAGGAAGAAGAGATTAAAAAAAGTAAGAAAGCATTTAGACTTTTGACACCTAGAGGTGAGGTATGTACATGAGAAAAATCAATACGCTATTTATTTTCAGTAGCTGAGGTGAGTGGGTAGCCCACAACTCACCTCCTAGCCACTTTAAAGGACTTTATCTTACTTTTCTACCCCAAGGAATGCAAAATATTTCTACTACCAGCAAACCGATTGTTCTGATAACACCAGAAGCCGTGCTAGGCTTCAGTAAACAGGATACATGTATTTAAAAGCATGAATTACATTTTAATCTCTGCTACTATTCTACTTGCAACTATACACTACTTACACTTATTTGTTTTATGATCTGTGATTTGGCTGGCAGAGAAGCCAGATCAGCAGCCTGGGCCAGCTGATGACGGTTTCACTAACAGACTCATTCACCATGCATTACGCTTTTGACTGAGCCAAGGCAAGTGTGGTGGAGGCAAGAAGTAAAGGAAACCTTCCTCTGAGCTAGACCGGCCTCAACACGGAAGAGTGCAATTTCTAGCCCAGTCATTTACTAACAGAGAACTACATCATATTCCACTTTCTCCACATTGAACAGTTTAGTACCAAATGGGAGCACTAGTTCGGTTATCTACATTACTGATCCATGAGAACAAGTAAAAACCCTTATTTAAGAATATTCACATAGACAAGTGTATTCTCCCTTATGTCTACATTTCAATCAAAGAACTGGAGTTTTAGAAGCACTAAGTACCTGTTAGTCTAAAAACCATGCAGTTGTTTCTCCTGTGAGCATTTACAGAAGCACAAACACAGAGAGACAAGACAGTAATACACCCTACCCTGCCCTGCCCTATTACTTACACAGAGAAAAACATGCAGCTCAAGTGAGCCAGCTGCAGGTCACGAACAAAGGCTGTGCCCTGGGCTCTGCCCTGTTCAGGGGGCACAGAAGGTGAAGTTAGACCAGCAGATTGACAACCACCTGGAAATCATTAGCAGCTCACCCAGTGGGGCAGAGGCCAATTGCCCTGCTTACTGACAGAAAGATTTAAGACCCTCAGACTAATAGCTAAAAGTAAAAGACACTAGAGGTGGGTGGGAGGACAGAGAGGAAGAGGTCAGCAACTCCTTCTGTTGCAAGGCTGATGTTGGGGAAGAATCCAACTGGCTGCAGCCAGAGCAAGCGAGAGTGACTTCTCCCACTATAACCGTTCCTATTTAGGGAAAATTAAATATTTAATCACTGCTTGCATTACATGCTTAGTATTACATTCACTGTTAGAGGCTTTGACTGTATTGTATAGAGGATTAAAAAGCCCAGAGATACAAAACCATGTACATGTCCCAAAGATCAAGATCTTCCATAATCTACTTATAGCACTGGGAAACTTTTTTTACAGAAAGGAAACACAATACAGCAAAAGAAACTGAACTATCAAGGTTAAGGTCAGCTGCTGGCAAGGCGAGGAAGGATTTATTTTTTTTTTTCCCCCACCGCAAGCAACACCAACTCTGAATGACATTCAAGACCACTACTCCTTTAAACTCCAGAAGTTATACCTATTTTTCCAATTTAATCTCTGTTTTGTGGGAGTTCACAGCAAGAGGCTCCATAAGATTGTCTGCCTTGTTATCCACCAGAATGTCATTTTATACTGAAACATGGTGGCATGCAACAGTGTGTAAAGAGTATTTTTAGTTATCAGAACTGCATTTTTTTCATGGTACACTGAAGTTTGTAGTGTCTAACAGAATATTTTGAGAAGATAAGCTCTGTATTAGAATTTTAAAATGAAAAATAAGAATACCATGTATTTTAGAGCTATCACAGCAATTGTTTTGCACTGATTCAGAAGATTTCCCGAGTTCATTTAACCAGAATTTGTAAATAATATTTATACAACATTGCTCTTGATATTTAAATATAACGAATAATGCCACAGCATAGAAAGTCTTCCAGTACTCATAACAGAGCAGGTGTTACTTTCCAGTTTCAGTAGAAATTATCAGCATTAGATTTGTGATCTTAGTTTCTATATATTAATGATTAGAGATTTTCAAGAGGAGATGGAAAGAATGGCAAGAGGCTGAGTCCGCAAGCAGAAGTCATGACCTTACTTCCATTCCCAGGATCTCCATTAGCATTAGACCTAGCCACCATACTGGTTTGGAGTATTTTAACTGGATACTAGTATTGCAGTACAGGCTTACTTAATGAAACAAAGTCAAAGCCAAAATTTCCCTGACTCGGCAAAAAGCTAAAAACTCATTTAAGAAACACCAAGAACAAGACACCGACTAAGACCACGATTTTTGGAATTTAATGGGGAACAGTTCCTCGCTGGAGCTATTTGCAGGGCTTGATCTCACTGGCTCCGTTCAGTATCTCAGCATTAATCACCCTCTTGACCCTTTAAGGGCGGTATATGCTCCCAATTAGCTTGCTGCACATGAGAAAGTTTGCTGATTACAATTAGAAGGTTATTCTCTCAGGTTTCTCCACCACTAGCTTCCAAACCAGCCCCTTCAACTTAAGGTAAGCATAGTCCATCTCCCTTCAGATACCTTAAAATAAGGTAGATAAGCTTAGGTACATATGTGCTCCTTATCACCCCAGTACTATAGTTGCACAGAATATTGCACCTGCTGTGAAGTTTCAGTGATTGACTCATCAAAGACTCAGTCCAAACAGGCTTACAGTAATCTGCAGATCTGCAATAACAGAACAAAGATAAAACTACAAAAATGCACTAAGATTAATTTGAGGGAAAAATTCCACCTTGTTCTAAGTGAGGCAGAAGCTACTCAAGATGCTGAAATTTGATACATAACCACTTCTACACTTAAGGTGAGCAGAACTCCTCTTTGGTACAGGTTCCTCCTTCCTGGGGAAAGGGATCATGTAACAAAAGCCTATGACCCTTCTTCTACACCAGGTATGGCCGGCTAACATCTTGAAGCTACCTTATGAGAACCAGCAAGCCACATGTGGCCCCTTTGAAAGCAGCATGATTAGCAATGGCAGCCAAAGGGGAGAAGGCACTAAAATATAGGCTACGTCTAGCAAGACCCGTTGTTTCAGCACCAGCACCACAGAAATAAGGCTATAATAGTATGGTTCCTGCAAACCTTTGGTTCCATTTAGTAGAATCAGGGTTTATAGCCATTCAAAGACGGGTGCCCTGACCTGATGTGCTGGCCTTTCTTAATTTAAAAATCAAAAAAAGCTTTTATTTTCCTGTTGCCAGATATGAAGATACCACAGGAACAGGAGATGCCAAAACTGTGTTGAAGTTCAATACAAATAAAACTAAAGTACCTTAACACACTTCTGAGTCAGACTGCTTCTTGGTTACAGCTTTTTAGATGAATTAACAAAGCCTAAAACAGAGCAAGACCAGCCTATTAATGCTGCTTGTACACTTCGTCTTAAATCCTATAAATCAATGTGGTAACAGAAAGAGTGTTTGATAAATGCACCAGACAGTTTCCATATTATTTTTCTTTATCATATTCTGCTAAACAAGTTTACTTGGGTGTATTTTTGGCTTCTATGGGAACAAGCAGTCTTGATTTTAAAAGCTGGACCTGACTGTGCTAGAAGGAATAATATACCAGAGAATCTAGCAAAAGTAGTTTGAAAGGCACAATCCAGGTTTATCAATAGACAGTTTTTAATTCTGTGCCTCTGAGATCACTCTCATAACTTGGAAAGGAAAATTCCTACCACAAAGTGGGTCAACTCATTAGCAGCTGATTGTTAAACAAGAAGAGATGAGCATATTCATTCTTAATGTAAGCAGCACAGTTTTCTTCCAGTTTTTAAACTAAAGGACTATACCACTCCGGCTGGAAAATTGCTTGTGAGTCTAGTCAAAGGTGGGACTGAGGTCTATTACTGCAGCTGAACTGATTAGTACTTCCTGATGTAGTGGCAACCATATTGTTTCAACAAAACAGTCTAAGAAGGTATCTTAAGGAAATCTTGCTTCTTCAGGATAGCCCAGTTTTATGACAAAAAATAAAACCATTTAAAGTTAAAACTTGCTATTCATCCACTATCTGAATTTATAGTGTTTGTGGATTTTTCAATTGTCTTCAGTCAACTATTTTACCCGATTAAACCCAAAGAAGGAGGAGCTTCCTTTGCAGGACAGGGAAAAGAACCGATCCCCGGCACCACCACCACCCGAGCAGATACAGCAGTAATCAAGCCCATACCAATGAATCTGACTTTATTTTAAAGCCATGCTTATGTGGGTGGTATATCTTGCAATAAGGTCCTATGTAATTCTGTTCAGCATGTTCTTTTTCTTTTTTTCCTCCCCATCATCCAAGATGAGTTTGTTTTAATTCTGCAGAATTTCCAGACTAATTCTGGAAAGAGCATTATCGGGGATAAATCCAAGTAACTTGGAAGGCTACAAAGCTCAAGTTACCTCTCATCATCAGATACCTTCCAGAGTCAGGTCACCTCTTCACACTACCTGCTTCCACAGCTCCAACACAGTCACAGACAGAGGACTATCACAGCTTTATCCTGTCATCAGCAACAGTGCTTCTATATAAAACCATGCAGTAGCAGGCAACCGTGAGTCAACTCTTTTCTTCCCCTCCCACCAGGGCTGACTGTGTGGGTTTCAAACCATGCTGCTTTTAGTCAGTATGAGTTCCTGCCATCCAACTCTTTAAAACAGGTCAGTGCACTGAATCAGCTCAGCACAAGTTCAACAAGCACCCAAGCAGCTATAAAGGTGAGGCAGGACCTCTTCAACTATGAGAGATGGGCTACTTTATCATTTAGCTGATACTTCATTTTCTGCAGAAAATTTGTCAGAAGCCCCTTCCCTCCCATTCCCTTAAGCAATGGTCACCCCCCTCACATAAGCCTGCTGCAAGAGCCCTTCTGTCTGTTTAAGGTTGAAAAGTCACCAGGACTCAAGCAGCCAGTAAGGAACCTCACTGCTGACAAGCATCTTCCTCTATTATGCCAAGAACAAGAAGCAGGGTGCTGAGTTCAAGATTTGGCTCTTGGGAAGGCACTGGAAGGTGAATCAGGATTTATGCATTGCTGTAACTTCTCTTTTTGAGGCAGGGGTTAGCCAGAGTACAAGATATACTTTAACAGCAATACCTGGCAGAGCAAGAACCCGATTTCTGACTTTGTAGTGTTCATTAACTAGCTGTAACCGGAAGCTTTTCTGTAGGCTTCCTAGCACAACAGAGAGAGTCTCTGGGCAGAGCATCTTTCTTTATGCAGGGGAAAATAATAAGTGACTGTTGCCAAGAACAGTCAAGGGACAATGTCACAACCAGAGTATTTGTTCTCATGTGTTTCAGAAAGCACAGTAGGAGAGGGAAGATTTTCCCTGGTTTAGGTGACAACTGTGTTTCCAGAGAACTGAGAGTCAATGTTTATTATCTTGCGGTACCTGGTGGACAGTGTAACTTGAAGACAAGCTGCCCTTTCACATGAACCTGTTACAGCTTAACAATTTATTCATGCCCTAGAAAAAAAGATTTAGCCTCCACATGATGTGGAAAATAAGGATGGTGACACATATGTCAGTGAGTCACAAGTAATAGGGGAGGAGGTTTTATCTGAACTAGGGCAATCAGGAAGTGCTAACCCACTCAGAAGGAGGCCTTCCCTGACTGAACAGCAAATACCTTAACTGTCAGAGACAGCTGCGCTTAGTGACGGCAAGAGTATACACTGCCAAAAGGGAAGAACAGCACCTAACGCAAAAACATTATACTGGGTGTGCAGAGTGGTCCAGCCATCTCACTTTCCCAGGTGACATACTGCAAAAGCAAGCTCACCTGTCCTATACACATGCATCTGCTGTTTAGCTTATTGCCCTGTACCACACAACGTTCCAGCAGTCTTTAAGTAGTAAGCTTAAAAAAAGTGATGTAAGCATTTAGTAGTTCTGAGTTTAGTTCACATGTTCTTTTGTTTGGAAGACTAGAACTCCTCCTTTCCTTACTCAGAAGTAGTTTCATGACAAAAAAAAGATAAACAAGACTGCGACAGTCTCA
>VZSZ01003365.1:143882-172679 GCA_013398815.1 Ibidorhyncha struthersii | reverse complement strand
CTTTCTTTCTTTCTTTCTTTCTTTCTTTCTTTCTTTCTTTCTTTCTTTCTTTCTTTCTTTCTTTCTTTCTTTCTTTCTTTCTTTCTTTCTTTCTTTCTTTCTTTTTCTTTCTGTCTTTCTGTCTGTCTTTCTGTCTTTCTCTTTCTGTCTTTCTGTCGTCTTTCTGTCTTTCTGTCTTTTTGTTTGTTTAATTGAGAACAGTGAGCAGAAGGGAACACCAAGACCAAGCTAAAGCTCTGCTCATGTCTTTGTTTTCTTCTGGTTCTTCCAGAAATCTTGATCTCCAGTGTTTTGCCAATCCTCCTTAAAAGTTGTGTGTGTACTAGGATTTAACTCTCAGGAAGTTTATCATCAGTCTGTAGTGGTACTTGTATGATAATTAATTTGTACCGGACTCTTAACTGCAATTAACATTCATATAGATCAGCAGCTTTAGTAAATGATGGGACTTTCCCAGGCTTGTTTCTTTGCAGCTTAATCTGGTGTGGGAGTCAATAGCTCTGAATGACCTCTTACAAGTCAGGAAAGGGATGAGAAGGTCTCGGTGGATGGCTCTGGGAAGCCATCCTCCCGGTGCCCAGTGGAGACATCCGACCAGAGTGCTGGGAATGCTGTTAGGTAAGACATCGACAGCAACCCGTCAAGTATCGTTATGACCATTCTTGAATGCCAGCAATCCCACATCAAAATGGGTAAGTAGAAGCAGAGAAAGTTCAAAGGAAGGCAAAAAGGATTTTTAGAACTTGTATACAACAGCTTCAATGCAAGAGAAACAGAAGTAGAATAGGATTTTTCAACATGAAAAGGGAATGATGGGAGAGGAAAAGGTTTTATAAAGTACAGATCTATAAAATCTGAACAAGGTGTAACAAGAATTGACCACTTTGTATCAGATAAGAACTGGGAAGCACCTATACAAGGTGTCAGATAACAGGACTCCTTCTTTACATGAGAATATTGTGGAATTTATTGCCTCAGGGTGATGTGGGGCGAAAAAATACAAAGGAGCCAAAAGGCAAATTCATAAAGGACAGGTCCACTGTTAAACAGTAGATCCCAGTAGTTTAAGAAGTATCAGAACTGCTGCTTTCCCACATTTAGAAAGGTCTGTTGGGGAAGAGTCATTCTGCAGGGCCTGTTTCTTAAACTCCCCTAAACATCTGCTGCTGGGCACTGTTGCACGGTATTGGGCTGGAGGGACTTGATCTGAATCAGGTCTTTGTTCAAAAAGCCACAGTCAATGGCCATAGACAGTGTAACACTGCAAAACACATTAGTAATAGCAGAGATTAAATAGTTCAGGCTTATTTGTAATGTTCTGTCAGATTCAGACTCTGCAATGCTTCTGTGTGGTTATTTAGAATTTATCTGCCCAAACCCCACTCATGCAGTGAGACCTACAGAAGAGGACCAAGGAGGAAAGTCTGCCAAGATGGCCCTCCTGAATTTCTCTAACATCATTTGTCCAGGGCATAGGATTTGACCCTTACAAAATGACATGTGCTCCTATAGGTCGTGTTCAGACCTGGAACTCTGAAGTCACTTGACACCCCTTGCATAGAATGTTTCAGGAAGCAGAATTTAGATTCCACCAAAACATCTTAGCCTCATATCTCTTCTTTTGTTTGGTCTGGCCATTTAGTTGTTTTCTTTCTTTTGCTCCTATATCTCATGTTTGTTTGCTTTTTAATAAGGGAGCAGTAAGCAAGAAAGAACATTTATATTTCTAATAAACAAAGCATGAGGACTTTTCCTGTCTTCTCTCCTTTAATTCTTTTCCCTTTAAATACAGTTGATACTTGCTTGGGTACTTCACCCCCCCATCTCCATTGAACTGCATTGTCTATTCACCAAAAAGCTCCTGCTGTCAGGCTGACTTGAGATTGTCACCTATGGTGCTCTGCTCCTTCATCCATGGGCAAGTTCTGATCCAAGAAGGCTTCTGCTCCCCCAGTTTTAGGTCAGAGCTGCAACAGCATTTCCACAAGGGCAATGTTCTAGTAGAAAAGACAGGTTATTTCTAAAGATTAGCCACAGAAATAAAGAATCAGCTTAATAACAAATTTAATATTCATGTCCATGTAATGAATGAAAATACATTAAAACCCAAGTATATAGCTTTGTTTATATATATTTAATAACATGTATCATATAGCTTCAGAAGATCATATAGTATATTCCAGAAAATACACTTCAGGCTATGTCTATGCAAGTTAATTAAGTGGGGCCAGCATGCATGAAACAGGTACTGGCAGATGCTTGTCAGTACTATTACATGTTAGCTCACAAATGGTGCTGTTCAGCACTAACTAGCACAGGCCAGGGAGCATTCCCCATGGCAATTTTGCATGTAGCCATGCTTTTTTGACAGGAAGAAAATGCAGCTGTGTGGCCATCAGCTGTGCTCTCTACCAGTTGGCATTCAGGCTAAGAAACTGTCCCTGTTTGCTCTTTATTGGATTTAATTATTTGTTTCAACTACAGATATTGCTCTGAAGCAATAATAGATTCTGAAAGAAAGAGTATCTCAAGGGCACTCACAAAATCTTCATGACTGAGTGAAACTTTCATTAAAGAAGTCTTATGATTATCACAAGTTGGAGTGATTTAGGGGCTGCAGGATTTGTGTCCTCTGGCTTCCAATTTCCTCCCTCTCTTCGTCCCTTCTTGGTCATGCTTTCCAGTCAAACCAGCGAGCAAAACAGAGGTAACTCTGGCAGCTGTGGGAATCTCAAGAGATGAACTTCAACAGGGTAAACCAGTTGCAGAGTCAAGAGTTTGGCAATGATGTATCAAAGGCACCCAGTTTTGACACATCAGACACCTAAAGCAGTAACTCAGCCTCCTGTGCCTGGTTCCCTGTATGTTGGATATCCACATATCCACTTCAACAGATAGAAGATAAGCTTGAAGGAAAATATGTGTCATTGCACCTCTCCCAGGTGCACCTCCATGTGCTTCACTGGCTAATCAAAGCTGTGCATCCAGAGTGCAGCAGCTAAGGTGTCTGCTCCTGCTGCTTGTCCCTGCTTGGCAGCAACAGTCCCACCCCTGACACCCTGTGCTTTAAACAGGCAGCAATCTGCACTGAAACCGTTGCAAGGCAGCAGCTCTCAGTCCTGTACCAGTTCAGGATGGCTTGGATACCGGCAGAAGTACCACTGGAAGGAGTACAGCATGGAAGCAGGCAGAAGCAGAGAGACCCAGCAAGAAGTAGATCTGAGGTTTTTTCCTGGCCCAGTTCTTATGCTCCTGCTAGGTGGATGAACCACCTGACTGCTGCCCCTTCAGTTCCACAAATTCTCCTCATTTATGTTGAAACGTCTTCAGGACAACAATGGGCACTTACTGTGTACATTTCCTAACACAGTGAGTTGAGCCTCCAGACATTACTTTAATACTTGTAAATCATATTCATCCAAAACTACACTCCAAAGCTAAGGCCAAACTTACTGTTCTCAATGTTGCTTTTGTCTGAGCTCCACAAATTTGTGATTTTTTTTCCAGTGCCACAAATCCAAAGCAAATTACTCACAAGTTCATAGCACTTTGTTGTTGTTGTTTTCTTAAGACATTATAAATATATTGGATAAAATTCAACCTTGGACACATCTCCCCGCGCTGATATAATGCAGTAACAATAGCCTAGCACATAAATAATTGCAACTACAAAAATAAATTATGAGGGGGCTTTGAAAGTGAAATAACAATAGGCAAAATGTCACCAAAACCCTCAAGCTGGCAGAATCAAGTAAGGCAGAAAGAAACCCACATCAGTATTGACTGTGGAGCACATTTATTTCTTGCATCTCTAAATTATTCTTCACAGAGCATGATCAAGCTCAGTTCCTGCTCAAAACAGAATTAAGGGTGGAGGAGAATAAATCAACAGATAATTACAACATTAATTATTTAGAGTTCCTTCTCAAAGAATTATGTGAGGATTTGGGTCTTAATACAATCATTATCTAATGAAAGCTTTTGCCTTCCATCTTCTATAAAATAGTACTTGACTCCTTGAAATAGTAATCAGAGTTTAACATGAAAAGCCACAGCTGGAGCTGCTCCAACATACAGAGCGTTTGGTTACTGAAATCACTTCCTTTTAGTTTGTGTCCTACACACTGAGCAGGAAACATGGGGTATCACTTTGCTGTCTGATCCCTTTACATGGATTCACCCTCATGCCAACAGTAGATTCAGTGCCTTAAGGTTACAAGACAGTGGCTCCTGTAATCTATTGCCAGAGTACAGAACGTCCAGATTATAATTAAGCCCTGACCACTTGGTATTTACTTTTATTACACTAATACCGAGAGGCCCCAGTAAGATTGAAGCCAATTGCGCTATGTGCTGTACACACTCACAGCCATTGCCTCAAAGACCTCACAGAGCAGGGCGAAAGAAAGAAAGTATTATTTTCCACAGCAGCAAAAGCAAAAAGAGCTGTAATTTTGCTGCTGTTCTCCTTCAGGCATTAATCCCAAGAGAGACGAGGAATAAACCTGTCCCATACGAGTCATCTGTGCGGATGAAAGCATAAAAATATCCTCTTATCTCCTCTTTTATCTTTCCCTTCCACATCGCTGCTTCTTTCCCAACTAGAATAATAACAATAAAAATAAGAGTAAAGTCAGCACTGGGCTTGTAGTGTCTGGAGCACCAGAAGCAGGGGAAGCAGGCAGGAGTCTCGCTTGATGTGCTCTGGCTCCTGTAGTCAGAGCAAGCACTTGGCAAAGGAGAGGAAAAGGATTATATCTGTCAGAATAACTTTTATGGGACCCAACTCTTCCAGGGATTGTTTAAAACCCACATAATGCTCTTGAGTGTTAATGCTTGCACTGGGACATTTGCATTAGCAGATAAATGTGCAAGAACACGTTTCCAGACATCTGCCTAGCGACTGCACATCTGAGCAGTTTGCGGAAACTTGGTCCAAGGTCCATGAGGTCCTTGGGCTCCTGAAATGACTTCCAAGGTTTGTAATAAATTGTGCTGCCGAAGTGTACCGCAGTTAAGCAATTCTCGCATGATAGAAACAATGTGTGGTACACTGCACTAAAACCACTCTATGTTATTTTAACTTTTCAGCCTTTGCAAGCATTCAGAAGGGAACACAAACATACTGAAGAAATTCATACCTACAGATGTTGTGAAAAAAAGATGAAAATTTGGGATGATGCCCCCAAATTATCACTCTCCCAATACAAGACTAGTGGATAACATAATGCTGATCTTCACTGTGCTTTGTATTAGCCAGAAGTGAGGAAGAAGAGTGTAGTTGTCAAGGTATGAGCACTCCCCCATATTTCCAGGGAGCCCTGGTTGAATTGCTTGTCCCTCCAGCTTGGTCCATCTTTTTTAAGCCATGTCAGAGGAGTGAGGACTTGACCGTGCAATGCCATAGGGTTAAGTGGTGGTGTCTGGGAGGGACAGGTTCGTCTTCAGGCACAAACGACATTACAGTGTTGTTGAGTTTCCTTTCCTGGTGCACACATGGGCTTGTGTCAGAGTGTGAGTCAATAAACAGGTGGTGTGGGCTTTCAAGGAGCTTGGGCTTGACCAGGGAATGCAAGCCATGAGCTAACGTACACTATGTGCCCTGTTCATTCTCTTCTCCCAGGTGGAGAAGCTAGTGCTGCTGAACTGCAGATAGACAGTGTGAAGATAAATGTCACGGGAATGACATGCGACTCAGATACTACTGCCATGGGAATAGATTCAAGGCACAGATTTAGTTTGTTCCTTTCTCTAACGCTATTGCTGTTATTATTCTTATTATAAAATTCGTAAATAATAATCTATTATCAGGCTTAGATAGGAGTTTTTGTTCAGCCACACTTAGCATGAGCACAACTGCTAGCTTTCAGATGGAACCCCAAATTATTTCAGATAAGATCCATTAAGGTACCAGTGCATCAACATCAGCAATAAACAGCTGAGACTGTTCCTCCTATAAACAGTGTCTTACAGAACACACAAAAATGATGCAAGTATAAAAAGCCAGTGTGACAGCTACCTTGTGCAGTATTGGTTTTCTGGAAACAAATACAAGAGCAGAGCAGCCTCACCATACAATCCTTGCACAAATCAATAGGGCAAAATCTGCTCACTATGTACGTACGTTGTATGACTAAAGCAATTAAGAGGCATTAAAATGCCATGAGGTTGCTAAAAATAGGCAACTGGGGAGTATCCCATCCCAGACACAGCAGCTCGCAGAGGGTATGTGCTGCAGTCATTTATTATGAACCTGATCTTTGTTTTGCCTAAGAGCCCATGAAGCGGGTGATAAATTAACTTATATTGGTGCAGCCATGGCAGGTGGGCAGAGGTACCCAGGATGAACATGCTTTTTATTGCCCAGTTACCTGCAGTCTTAAAAAAATTTTGTAACCATGAATGACAATAGGTGACATAAATTCTGAGTGGCATTTCACCACTGTGTTTCTCTACTTCTAGAATAAAAGCTAAGAGGAAAGCTATAAGCAGAAGTGGCAGGGGACATGGTACAGGTCTATAAAACATGTTAGACCCTGATAAAAAGTGACATGTGTGTGATGCAATGCAATTTTAGTATTATATCTGCTAAATGTGCCCACAGTATGGTTTGTTTTCTGTCAAGTCATTTGTACTCTCCTCGTTAAAAAAAAAACAAACTAGTTTTATAAAATGAAAAAAACCTAACCCATACCTGTTAAAAAATCAGGCATCAACTCCATATGGTAAAGAACTTGCTTGACTTTATCACATCTGAAGACAACTGAGAGAAATGCTTCTGTAAGGCTGGTGATTATGAAGATCTCTGAGAGATTGTAGCTTTTGCTGTAGGTCTGTCCCACGTGTGTTGTGGAAAAGAACAGGGAACTCAGCTTCCCAAATCTCCCATCTCCCAGCTGAGCGCTTTTACTGCCAGACACGGGCAGGACATAACCTGGCTGCTTCCTGGCTGTGTTTCAAGGGACGGTGAGGCATGCTCTGGCTATTCCTGCTCAGCCAGGATCAGCAGGTGACAAAGACTGAAGAATCCCAGTTTTTTACATATCCTTTGCTCTCACTTGTGAGGTAGGTGCTGAGCACTCTTGTGACTCCAGGGATGACTGTAGATGCCTGCAGGGTTGGGTCACAGACATTGTGAATACGACTAAGTGCCGATATCTAAAAAGCCTGTTGGGCATTGAAGACTTTCTGAATCAGACTCAGGATGGACACTGTCACAGAGCTGTCAGCCTTCAGCCCTGACTCTTCCTAAGTGCATTTCTTTAATCCTACCCATCTTTGCTGAGACTCATTTGCCAAATACTCAATCCAACATATGCAATTATTTGCAAGATAGATTGGAAGTTTCTCTTTCCTCTGCAGCCTGCTTCTAACACAACCATGTTGCTGATTTTTCTTGCACTTTGATAATTTGGAATACAGTCGTATTTTAGTGTCTCATAAAAAAGCATGTGGGTGTGTGTGCATGCGTGGATACCTGGATTTATGAGATTAATATCAGATTAAATAAAACTATATTAATTGTAATTCAGTTCAGTGCTAGATTTTAGTGTAAGAAGAAGAAAAAAAGCCAAGGTGTTGTAGACAAATTGTGACATTCGTTACAGGGAGTGACCTTCTGCCATGAGTGCAGTTAAGAGTGGTACCTGGATCCTAAACCTGTAGAGAGAGGGGTGCAGCTTTGGAGACAGAGACAACTGCCAGTGGAAGAAGAGGAGAAAGGAAGCAAAGGAAATGCAGAGGCATCCCCTGGCATGTTTAGTTACTGCAGAGCATATATGTGATTTTACCAGTGGTTTTAGTCTTTCAAGAAATCTTTTGAAATAGGACAGAGAAGGAGTACTGTATGCATGGTGGTGTGAAGGAGTAAGAAGTGGGGGAGCCTCATCTGAAAGCATCAGAGAAGTCAATGAGTGCCAACAGCTGAGGTGAAAGACTCAGTGCGTTGCTCTAATAAAGGAGGAGATTAGTATCAATTACAAAAGTGTTTTAAATCATATTTCACAATGGAAGAAAATAGTAGATTGCATTGTTTTTTTGGAAACAGGAAGAAAGATGACAGACATAGATTAGAGTACTCCAGTATGAAGATCCTGGATAAACTAACCAGCATCAGTCCTTCAGGCTTTCTCAAACAACATGACACGGTATCTAGCACAAAAACATGCTGAGAAAGGTTCAGATTCCAGAAACACAGTGACTCATGCATTTCCAAAACAGTGTTCTAACAAGCTGCTGTCCAAATTTCCTGCTGTATTATATGTAATGCACATTCAGTGGTGCTGCTGGCACACTTCCCTCTGAGTCAGTATTGAACCACTGCCCCAATTCAGAGTTAGGCGACCACTGTGCTGCTGGAGCTTCTGTCATTACAAACAGATGTAAAACAAATGTCCCAATTCCTTGTAGTCATCGGTATCCTCTTACAAATAGTAGAGTCTAATTCATCTCTGACCTGATGACCACATATAAAGATTGGCACTTTCCTTCTACATTTCTGTGACCTTCCAGTTGGTTACAAGAATATTCAGTTGGATTAACACTTAGCTCCGGGGACCTGGACTCTAAGATACAGAAAGAGAACAGGAAGCTGGAAGTGAGCATTACTCTGTACATTTTTTCTCCTTCTTAGGGTACCTAATGCAGATTATGTCTTGAGTACCTGACCTTTCCTGTGGATGCTCTTTGCACTGTGTTTGGCAAACTCTTAGAGGCATGGGAAATGATGGGGAGGGGTGAGGAGTAAGGTAAAGCGGGGAGAATGACAAATATTGGCCTTACCCATACAGGCATGAAGGGACTCACTGATACCAGGGACCGAGATAACCTGTCTCCTCCACAAGTGGATTCCTCTCAGTTCCGCTCTTTTTTCTTTCCTGGGTCTTACTGCTAGAGAGAAGCATTTCAGCCTTTGGGAAATCTTGACCTGTCTATGCAGATGTTCACTGCAGCTTGTAAATGAACTAGAGAAAAGCGTAATAATAAAGAAACAGCAGCATTAAGCTTTGACTGAAATTATCATATCCAAATCTTTTGGATGGAAAAAGTAAGAAACAGCCTGCAATCAAAAATTTGGGGCCTTCTCTAATCGTTAGATGCCATCACAAATACAAAGAAAGAATAGTAAAACCCTCTCTGCTTTGCTTTTCTTTTTCTTTTCCTTCAATGTACCGGTGGTTTCCTTGAACAAAAGGCATCATGAGGCTCTGTGTGCCTTCCTAGTAAAACTTCTGCCCTCTGTAAATGTGACTGTTTCATACCATGTGGAAATCTGGAAATAAGAAATTGTACCCTAAGGGCAATTTAATTGAATTGATAGTCTGGCTTGAAGGAGTCAAGTTTGAATTTTCCCCAGAGCACATTACTTGTCTGCTGAAATAGAGTGAATTTTTCAAAGGTTAGGCGTTGCCTAACGTGTACGGGAAAACCACCTTTGTAGATTTGCATTGAGGCAAGATGGTATTTGAATCTGCTGGAATGCTTTGCATATTCATATTGCCTGAAGGCTGGAAACTTTTTATCACTGGCAGAGTAGCACAGATGACAGTAAAGATACAGTTCAGGCAATGGAGAATGAGATGAAAACAGTTGTTGAGACTCAATTTTTCTTCAAAACAGTTTTTCTGAATGCAGAAGTCCAGATGTCTTTTGTGGAGATGTACTGATTTGCAGAGTATGTTGTACTGGATCCCAGGGACAGCTCAGATAAATACAGCTTTATCCCTGAATGGACTAGACGTAAGTATGGAAAACACAACAGCTTTTTTTGGCTATAATGAAAAGAGTGATGTGCCATGTCCCTGCAGCTCAGACTGAGGTGAATAACTCCCTACAGCATTTCCTACAGCATTTCCTTAAGGTTCTACAGCATTCTTGCAGGCTAAATCACAATTTGTTTTTTAGCAATGATGGTTTCCACAAATCGTATTCCTGGGGACATAACTCTTCCTCCAAGAATCTATCCTGAATGGCAGGCAGTAAAAACTAGACACAGTAATGAAGAGCAACCTAAATCTGGTATCTTTTTTAACCTACTGCTAAAAAGTCCAGGAGAACCAGATTATAATCTGGTTTATTTCTGTCTCAGATAATCCAGGTAGACTTCTTGCAATTGTCTGTTTTTTTTTTGCAATGGCCTTTCTACAACACCACTCTTAAAAATTTAGTTGCAAAATCAGACAAGGCTAAGTTGAGAACAGACCTACTGAAAAATGAGGGAAGGACATGGGTGGCTTTTATACTAATGCTTAGTTTCTGGTTCTGCAGCTGACAGAATCCATAAGCTTTACTGATGTCTGGAGATCTCTGGGTGTGTGCAGCCACATTCCTGTGCACACAATAGCTGGAAAAATTGCTGCTGCAGCTTTGGAAAACATGGCTTTTCTTCACAATTATGATTCATTTATATAACTGCAAGATGCAAACCTAAGATTGCAGTTGGCAACACAGCAAATAATTAGGGATGCTCTACCTTGTGGGATATATTCATGAGTCATATTAAATGAAGAGTTATACACTCACATTAAATAAGAATATTTATATACTCAATTACATGACATATTAAAAAAACCCAAACAACAAAACAACAAAACAGAGAACAATGCAAAATGCACACACCCGGGAAAGGAAAAGAGAAAACCTGTTGAATAAGTAGTGCTATAAAAAGCAGTAAAACTTTTGCCAGAGACCTTGTAGTCTCCTGCACATATTTACAATTGTGTTTGATCCTCCTTCTTCAGTTTCTCATGGGACCCTTGTGTAGCTTTGTCATTCTTTATTATGAGACTGACATCAGTCAGCTGGTTTGTAGCCAGTTGCACTAATAATAAACTGGCAGGGAGATCAGAAATTACTGGAACTATTTGGTCATCTTGAAACTGAAAAAGGAGGACTACTCCAAAACTCTTGAAGGCAAAAAAAGACACACTCTTAAATGCCATTTCTATAACAGTTGTTTCACAGCAGAAAAAAGTCTACAAAGTTAAAATAGTTTCAGTTTATTTAACAATATGTTGGCCCTAAGAGTTGTGAGGAGGGCCAGCTACCCGAACCTTTAAAACCATAGAAACACAGAAATAATTTATTAAGGAGAATGACATATCATATTGCCTTCAGCTTTATAAGCAACATACTCCATTTGTCTCTTAAGGTTTATGGTCTAATATGGAAAGTTAAGAGACTGCATAGGCTTTTGCATCAGCTACATAAGCACACTATGTGATGGATTTGCGTGTTTGATTGCCCAGCTTGCACAATTTTTGAAGAAATTCAGTTCTCCTGCGCTGAGGTCATTCACTTACAGCTTTATAGTTCTAATTTGGCTCCACAGGAGTACGTAGTGCTTTGGGATATCTGGCTGACTGCTTTTGAATATCTGGCCACAGTGAGAGATTGGTGAAGCTTGGGAGTATCTTACTAATACTCTTGTGAGTGGTAAGATGATGGAAACAATGACACAATGCTTTCCTCTGTCTCTGCACCTTTAGGTTTCTGGGTGGAACGGCACATGTCCTGAGGTAGCTTTAGCCACTGCATGCCAATTTTCTATTAATTTCCTACTATTTCTTCTACAGCTTTGGTGTGCTCAGTAAGACATCATTTTATCCCCTTCTGAAAGTTCCTGAAGGAGGAACAGCAAAGCAGTCCGCAGTGTTATACCAAGTTTAACAGCGATGATGTATTTACCAGCTGGAGGGCACCCCCCTCAGGTATGAATGGCTGGAAACTGGATATGGCCTGAGCAGCTTCGGCTGTGTGTACTTGTACCAGCCCACCTGCAACTGCTCCCCCCCCTTTCCTGCCAGTGGGAAACAAACCTCTTGAATGCACTCAGGCCATCATGGCTAATACATAACATGATATCAAAATCCTTAGAGCTGGAACCATGACGTTTTATTGTTCCTCAGAGCTGGGCTGTCAAGTTGACTGCTGTCACACACTCATCCTCTTGGTGGACTGGGTATCAAGGTGGCTCCACAACGCAACTGATCACAGACCAGCACAGGCAACCTTCATGACAAAAAGGCACAACGTGTACTTCAGGGGTTCAAGGAACAGCAGATAGATGCATGTTATTTGTGTGTCAGGCACACCTAGTGGTGCCCTCTCAAAACAGGTCAGCCCCAGAATGTGAGTGCTTGGGCCTCTAGATCCCCAAAAGAGATTCTTTCTACTTGCACTGCATGGGTCAGTGGCTCTGCAGAGATACCTGGTGGGCTATGCAACTATTTATTCATCTGCTGAAGAACCGTCATCGGGAGTGCCAGAACAGGGACAGCTGGTAGTTAGGTTAAGCAAAACTGGATTGGTTTCTCTAAAAAGCAGTGCGATACAATGGACAAGTGGTGCAGCTGATGGAGAAGCACATGGCAGAAAACTGAGTTCTGAGTCATCTGTGACTTTATATATACTTTGGCTTAACATTTTAAAATAAACGTGGTCAAAAAAGTTCAGAGCTCCTCTCCAGCTGTCTGCTGGCTTGAGGTTTGTGGCACTAGTATGTAATGAAGGTAGTGAACTGCATGGAAATTCACACAGCACTTAGAAAATGGAGGACCTTTTAAAGCTCTGGGACCATTCCTTACAAGTGTTTTTGAAGAGGACAGAGTGCCCTCAGTGTTTTTTCTTCCCCAGAAATACATGACAGCACCTACACACAACAGATTATTCACCAAATTTAGTGGGTTCAGCTTGGTGCATACTTTCCACGTGGTTCAAGTGCTCCACAGAGAAACGCTGCTGACAAATAATTAACAGGCAAAGGACAAGTACATAGGGGAGCAGCAATGCAGCTACACACAAATCCCAGAATGTTTGTAAATTTTTGCCCAAGGAGTCAAAGAAAAGTAAGATCCATCCTAGGATGCAGTAGGCAGCTAAGGGTACTTCAAAGGTATTCTGTTTTTTCCTGTAAGAGCTAACACTGCACAAAAAAAAAAAAAGTCAGATTGTGTTTCCCACTTATATTCTGGTTTTACTTTAGTACTCTACTTTTCAGAGATTTTATTTTAAAGGTAAATCTGTTATATCACACTCAACAATATAGCATGTAAACTGTGATGCAGGTCCGACTGAACCTGAGTAACAGCTGCAGAAAGTACACCCAGCTTCCTGCGTGGAAAGCCGAGTCCCACTGCTCCTGATGGAATCTTCCCCTAACTGCCAAAATCTTTTAAAGAGCAATTTCTCCAAGGCCTGTATCAGTGCCCATTGAAAGCAAAGGGAAAGATTCCTATTGATGGCAGCTGTCCCAAGTAAGCCAGAGGTCTAGGCTGCCCTTGCCAGAAAATTTTGTTTATGTGCATTTTGATGACTTTTAAAGCTTCTCTTTTTGTAGTTGTCTTCCTTATAGATCTTACTTTTCAGTGAATTTTTTTCCAGACACTTCACATACTGCGTAAAGCAGGGTTGATGTATTTCTATCCCTGATTCAACACAGAAGATCACTTTATCAGATTAATTTTTAAGAGACCCGCTTCAGGCAGGGTGCACTGGCAAGCATATGCAATGTTAAAACATTCTGCTGTCCAATGGCCTGAATTTCCCTGTATAAACACATGGGATGAAGGTAAAAGCCTCAGTCATGTGCTAAAGAAAACTGTGCAGTGCCCTCACAATAAAACCATAGAAGCCAGGTTTTTAACAAGTTTACCCAATGGTTGAAGTTTACTTGCAGTTTGGCCTCGGAGGTAAGTATAGACATTCCAGTGCAGATGGGGATTGAGGGCAGATTTCACTCTGGAAAGAACTGGGACAGCCTCATAAGCTCCCAGGGAAGGCGTGGGAGCCTGTGGTCACGTACATTCTCCTTTGATGCCACTAAATGGCAATTTATTACCAAGGTGCAAATCAGGTGAACAAACCTGTCTGAAAGGGTCTCATTGGGGGATCTGAGTTATCTATGAGAAAAGACAGGAAAGGAATGAAAAACCATGCACCTTTAGGTGAGAGTTTATTTCTGGAGGAGCTCTAGCCCATCATTTATTGCAATTGCTATGATGGGGTAGCTGGCTGCCTGTAGAAAATAAGTGCTGCCTGTGGTATAAACAAGTGCACTCAGAGTGCAAAGACTGTCATCTTCTGTTTTTAACTAAACTTGTTTTCTTCTGTTGGAGTAGGAGCAGGAGCAGTATATGCAGTTGCAACTCACTGTTTTCATAGACCAATATTGTTTTAGGCCAGACTTCAGCTGGTTTACAAAAAATCCAGCCCCACCCCCAGCATTAAGAATAGCAAATTTTGTTACACCTTCAATATCCCAACTAATTATTCAGAAAAGAAATCACAATCAGCTGGAGTTTGGCTGACAGAGTTACCCCTAACTTCTCACTTCTTTGGTGTATGACGTATCAACAGGAGACAAGAAAACACACCCGAACCACCACTGTAAAAAGTTACGGAGTTAGTGGCACCATAAAGAAACGTGAAGTGATTTCAAGGGCTGAAAAAATCTTGTCTCAGGAAGAAGACAGCAGTTTCCCAGGCAAGAGTAAACTGCCCGTGGTAACTTTCACAGAGGCAGGGTATGATCTTTTGCCTATTGTTGTCAATCTGGCTGCACCCTAAATAGCAGGTATATTTCCATAACAGGGGACTTCAGTTATGCAAATCCTTCCTCTCAAGCCGAAGGACAGCAGACAGGATAGGTGAGATACAGCCTTCCCTAGTAAAGAGTGTTGTGCTTTTATAAAAGAGATGCCGAGTGAACCTGAGCTCTCCCAAATCCCAAACCCTCAAAGCATCAGCAGCACTCATTGTCACTGCCTCTGCCACCCTGTACCACCCCAGACCCCTCGAACTCCTATGCTGGAAGATGAAGGGGTGTCCCTGAATTTGCTTACACTAACTTGGTATCCCAACCTGGGCTCTTATTACACATCTGTATGCAAAAAAATAGACATTCACTGAGGAGATAAACAAAAAAACAAGCTTCAATGCAAACCAGCCTCCCCCCTCCTCTCATAACCAGCCTGTAATTTGAATGCCCTGTGGTAATTTCATAATACAATCTCCTTTTGCTCCAAGAGATGAAGCCAGCTGGGCAGTGGGGACAATGTCTCTGTTTGGTGTGGTATTTAGTATCTAGCCTGGAACTCAGTGTGTAGGCATTTCTCCTCCCCTCATATTGCAGCTGAATGACTTTGCTGTGTTGATTTGAAATGACCTGACTAATCTCAACTTCCTCTAACAGTTTAATCAAATGTCAGAAGTGAACAAGGTCCACGGAACTGAAAAAAAGATCATACAAACAATGATGAAAAGAAACACATGGACAGCAGTTTTTAAACAGTCTTTGGGCTATTGGAAATAATTCAATGAGCTTTAGCCAAGCTGCAATATAAACATACTAAGAAGGGACCAAAAAATGCTTTCTATAAAGCCACATTTTTCATCTGGACCGTTTAAACTACCTCAGGATTACAAAAAGGAGGTATATGGGAAAACCCATAATTAGGTAAACTTGAAAAAAGAAAGAGCCCTTCCTGCCCTGCTCAGATCAGTTAGTGTTTGGAAATATAAACCACAGAGCAACAGTTACGTAGCACTGGTTCCACCATCAAAATTACAGGCGTGAGAGGTAGAGAGAGGATCTGGCAAGTTGAGTCCTGTTCCTTTCCAAGAAAACTTTAATGGTGTTCTCAACTGCAGAAGAAATTAAATACGCTGATCATGACTCCAACCTCACAGAGTACCAACTCAGCGGGAAAAGCTTACACTGTACTCCACCACCAGGCACAGTACAATGAGCTAAACCAAACATATCAGTGCTTTGCATATTATTAATATTTTCTTTTCTATGAGGAGGTTACCAAGAGCTCTCCTGAAGTAGCATTTTCATTACTGAAGACAGCCCCCGAATTTAACAAACTGCCCATGGCAATGAATTTCTGCTTCTGACTGAAGGCGAGAGGGACACTTTTGCTGGTTACAATGGTACCAGCTATTACCCAAGCACTAATCCTTTTCCCATTATTATTTTTCCTCAGGTGCCCTCATGTCCATTATAATCTTGACAGATGTTTAGTGCAGTTGTCCTCTGGAGCAAAACATTCTGAAAGGTAAAAATATGCTTTCCAGAGGCTACCATATCTCTCACCTCCCTTACTACGATTGTGCTGCAGAACATGGCCATTGCAGCATCAGTCTGGCTGTACGTACACCCGAGTCTCTGGGACTTCTCAGAGCACAGAGTGTATATCAAAGATCCAACTGTCTCAGTTACTCTGGGAAGTCTCTCCTTCTTCCCATAGCAGCTCCTGCATTCAGTTATACTGCATAGCTGCCTCTCAGCTTTCTGCTATCAAGCCATGCTGGAGGGACATGGGCCACAAAGGAGTTTTAAGCAACCCTAGGGCTGACTGCACATTCTTGCATGTTAGTTAACATTTGCCTGAAGTCCTGCACTCAAAAGTTAGGAGATGCCAGCTCTGAGCGATGATAGGGAGCCAACTGCGCTTGTAACCTTTGCACTCTCAAGATGACGCCCTATGGAAAAAAAGTTACATGATCATGTAATCAAAAGCCAACTGTTGTGCAGAAACCTGGTGGAGGAGGGGCCAGCCTGGAGCCTGGGCGGGCAAACTGTCAGTCTGACAAAGCATTTAGCATTGCAACCAAACGTCAGTATCTCTACATACTTTTTGTATATAGAGTTTGAAAGGCTGAACTTTTAAGAAAAAAGGAAATGTTACATAAAATGTCCTCCCTGAGCCCCTCCATTTAAACGATACAATGTTTGAATGCCAAATGCTCATTTTTACTGAGCAGATCATTTGACCTAAAGGATTTAATACATTAACATTATATTATCAATCCAGACAGAAAAGGAAAAATTGATTTGTGGGAATGGATGCAGCTGTGAGTGACTGGAAGAGCAAGGGGAAACTGAGAACTAATAAGCACAGGAGAGATTTTGAAGACTTCTAGAAGCTGAAAGGAAGAATCTGGGCCATGATAACATTGAGGAACTGGAACAGATGAGTTTAGGCCACTACAGAGAATTCAACGAGGTTAGTACAAGCACGGACATGGAGAACGTAATTCTTTCGTCATGGCAGAAGGCAGACATAAAAGCCCCATCATCTGTCCTTGTCCTTAGAAAGTACAACTACTTCTGTTCACCACAAACCTCCCACTGAAAAAGTAATCCCTTGGTCTTGGTGCTCAGAGTGTGGGTCATCACCCACAGACATGTCCACAACTTCACCACACAGGCATGTCCACAACTGCTCTTGGAGCTTCCTGGGAATTTCCCTGGCTACTGATGCTTTGGCAATGTCTAAAAGTCATGCTGGGTTAATGCCCTATGTATCTTGAGATCTGGATTTTAGCTTGTTGGTATCAGCCCAGATGATTACAGCTGCTTGAGCCTCATGCAATGAAAACTTCAGCTTGCCTCACAGAGTTACCACATAATATGGAGGGCTGGATTTTCAGATTGCAATGAGGTAGGGATGGTGCCAAACAAAGAGCCTGTTACTGTTATGAAGAAAACCTTAGACTTTTACTCAATGCCCAGAGCTGACAGTATTTCACCTCACAGCTTACTCCAGCAAAGCTCAAAGGTAAAGACAGAATTCAGTATTTCCAGCAGAAATTATTTTTCTTCTATGAGAAGGTAATAAATTACACTTCACAATACACCATTGGGTCCATACACTGCTTTTTCTGCTCCACTAAATCACATGATGATTTGCTGGAACAGAGAACATAAGGAATTGGAATCAGCTGGCTGTCACTGCAGGTTGCATGTGATGAAGTGTGCATTTGTGGAGAACTACATTTTGTGCTTGCATGAAAAGAGACACTGCAGTCTACTGGTCTTATAGACCATTTAAGTTGCCATTAGATTTTAAAGTATTACTTAACTTAGGATGTTGACTGTTGACAAAAAAAAAACACCCTGAAAATGCCACTCTACTTACACGCTCCTAACTCACTTCTGACACTTGTGAATATCTCAACTGCATTTAGTAAAATGTTCTCATAAGAAAATGTAGTGTAATGAAATATTTGTTATCACTTTAATACTTCTCAACTTACAATTCAAATCAAAGTTGTTAAAGGCCTGTATAAATAAAAAGCGCAGCAAGACCCTATCTCTGTAACCCAGAGTTAAACAGGCTTTTAGAAAAGTACAGAATAATTTCCTTCTAAATATTAACTCAGATCATTGTACATTGCACAACTGGAAAAGAGACAAACAGATAGAAGATGCAATTAAGACACTTCACTGTGAACTCTGTGTTACTTGGGAATTTCCGTTGAACTACTAGATCCTAACAGAATTTAATTTTGCTATAATCAATCGGCATTTTACTATCTGCTTCAATGGCAAGGAACTCATGGAATCAGATCCAGATGAAACATGGAAGAACATAATCAAATTGAAGTACCTGCACTCATCAGGGTTGGTACCTAAATTAAGCACTGAATCTACAATAAATAAGCACAAGAGCTTAATGTGAATGAGCCAATGATGCTTGACATCTTGCATCTTTTGTCCTTTCCTTTTGGTATTCAAGTACTTCCCTCCTGTACCAAGCAACTGTGGAGGGTTTAGCAATATATTACAGTTGTGGAACTGTAAGTTCATAAAATTTGTTGGAAAGAAAAGGAAGTTTGTTGTAAAGTGAAAAAAAAATAATACAGGTTTAATTGGTGATATACACTGCTGAGAATGTTGAGGGAATGCAGCCACCAAGTTACATGCAGTGATGACTACCTAGACATTCAAGGAAGTATTTTATGGGAGAGGCCAGACCCATGTTCCTAAAAACCAGATGTGTTGGCCAGCACTAGTGGTGTTGGCACTGCAAGATATGCTCACTGTCAGGCAGTGAAAAGGGTGGACAGATATGTCCTAGAGAATAAGTAAACCAAGCAGTGGAAGGTAAGAATACACACAGGGAAAATGACCAGGATGGAGCAAATACTTCACTGTAATACAGAACAGATCTGATTTAAAGGCACAAGTAGTTTCACAAGAAAGGAAGTGAGAATCTGAAATAATTATTATATTTTGCAGATAATATTCCAAACCCTTATGATCTTGTATTTCATACAAATCAAAGGACAATTACGCAAGTCAAGTGTCCTTTACACAGTTTGAAGAGCCTAACTCAAACAAATGAAGGATTTACATAATTACTACAAAAACTCATATAATTTCCCAGAGAAGCACAGTAGATTATCTAGGTTATGCTTTTCACTGTCTTTCCAAAGAAAACACAAACTCTTATCCTGCAATTTAATTATCTTTCCCAGCTCAACTCCTACTTCTCAAACATTGCATCACTCCAACGTTTTTCCTCGTTTACTTACTTTGGAATTAGCATTGCTCAGAGTCATCTTTCAATCATTATACATTTGTTGATTATTTTACTGCACTGGAATTCTGTACAAAGAGGAGTTTTTACTCTCTCTCCAACCAGAAAAGATGACATTCCACTAGTGCCTGTCAACTTAATTATTGCACGTTTTAGGTTTAGACTCTGACTCACAGACTGTAGGTGAGGGAAGGTGTCTGTGTGCTTACACATGTACACCCTCTTCAGTTAGTAAACAAGAAGTAAAAAAAAAAAACGCACAACAAAACCTTTCCCAGATTCTTCCAGCTTCTGTTAGGAATTATCTGAAACTTAAATTATTTGATTTAGTCCACAGTTTTGAAGAGTGCTAACTTTGTCTCTCTGCTCACATCCAAAATGCCGAGAGTAATGTAGTGGAAAAGCATAGTTGAGAGACCATGAGAGTAAGACCCTATAAGGGAGGGAACAAGCCTGTGATAAATACTGTGTTCAACATGCATCCATAAAAACACATGCAACTCCTGACAAGACAACTTCACAGCACATAATAGCCCAGTTAACAGAGTTGAAGTGAGGTCAAGCCTGGAATTCTAATTTTAATTGTCTTGTTCTATTTTTTTTTATCCTCCTGACTTTTTTCATTGTGAGATCACATATAACTTATGTACATATTGGTTCTGAATAAAACACTGAGACATGAGTTTATTGTTTCTCTTAGTTGGAATTTCCTAGAAGAAAAATATTGCCAAAACAATTTAATAGCATATTCAAAATTAAGAGTGCATTTTGACCCAAATAACTATAAATTAACCTAAAAAAAAAAAAAAAAGGAAAGACAATCATTTCTTCATTTTCCAAATAAAACAGGAAAACAACTGCAACAAAAGAGCATTTCAAACAGTCACTGAACAATATTGTGAAAGCATGTTTGTTAATAAAGGTAAGGACAGTTTCTTTGGAGGAAAGAGTTCTATTGCCTGAGGCTGAAAACTGTGTGTTTTGAGATATGTGCTGTAGAAAATGAAAATATTTGAGCTTCATCAATCTTTGATGTACGTTCAACAAAACCAGGAGAACTACCTCACTCAAATTGAACCATTTCACTTCTCATAAAATTGTGTTTTCAGATGAGCAAGACAGGTTTCCTGTCAAGCGCCTGAAAGATGTGTTTTGAATGTTTCAAAGGTCCAGCTTTTCTCAAGAAGATTCATATTGAGGACTGTTTGTTCTCACGTGTGACAGTGTTGCTCAAGGCTGTTGCCAAATGTCACAGTACCACTTGTGACAGCCACAGTGAGAAGGGGGAGTTTTCACAATAGGAATTGTGCAATCAGATTAGCCAGTCCAAGGAGGATTATAAAGATGTGAATGATCAATGCTGGCCACGTCAGCTGCCCAGCACGATGCAGGGAGATCATGTAGATGAGGGACGGATACACGAATACAAAGGCCAGACCACATGTTGCTCCAGAGTATCTGAGGAGAGGGACGGAGAGGGGAAGAAGAAAAAAAAAAGAAAAAAAGAATGCTTTGTGTTAACCCTTATTTCTTGTTGTTATTTGCCCCCCTCAAACGAATGAACAGTCCGTCTGAACAATGACTATCTGCAGTTGTTAAACATCAATTTCTGTTCCTTGCTGTCCTTCACCTCCTTCACTAGCATTTAATCATCCTCCTCTGTGTTCCTCAGCCCCCTGCTCCCCTGTACCTGCACTTTGACCTGCCTCTGATGTTTCAGTCACATCCCCAGATGCTTCTGGTGACTGACTCCCTATCTTTGACTTGATGTTTCTACTTTCTTTGGGGAAATTTGTCAACATGCAACAGAAAAACACTGGACAGTGCATCCTTTGTTAGGCGTCCTTTACTGTCAGAACTGCAAATCTCATTGCACCGCAGCCATCTGAGGACACATGTTAAAGCCTGTAAGCTCTAGATATGCTCCTGAGTCTGCAACTTTTATTTTTATTTATTTCATGAGCTCCTAGCAAACCATTCTCCAGACCTGAAAGGATCAACATGCCCTCCTGGTAGCATGGAGGTAACCACAGCAAGTGAAACATTTAACGGTACTTTTTCTAACCAATCCCTTGCTTACCAAAACCTTCTCATTATTTTCCCCCAGTGTGAGTTTCTACCTACTAAGCTATACTGCAGCCAAATGTGCATTATTAACTAAAAACTTATTTTATTTCAAATATTTGGACATCCTTTTAGACAGAGGAAACATCATAATACAGACTAACCATCTGCAACACAAAACAAGCAAATACCCAAGTTAGACTGTATATACAATCTATCAGCTGGAAATTCACTGTTCAAAATGTTTGGCTACTATGCACAGTATGCACACATTAGCAGAGGTAAGGATCAGTTTGCAAACACAGAAATTTATTGCATTATATTCATTTTGAATTAATAACCAGAGCATCTCTATTACTGGAATACAAAAATTTTCACTAAAAGGAGAGGTAGAAAAAAAAATGGAAATGCAAAAAACCTCAAAGATCAGCCACTAAGCAAAAGTAGGTTATTTTACTACTCTGGCCAGACCCAAGTCTGTCATTCTGGTTTTATAATTGCAAATTTCTATATTTTTAAACACCTCCCTCTCCTGGTTGCTGTAGGAAAGATGCAAACTAGGAACGAATGACAATGGTTACAAATATGGTGGTGTCAAATGTAGAAAATAAAACTCATTAGATTATTTCCTCTAATCTTTCCCAATTAGAGAAATCCTAGGTGTTTATTAACATGCTGAATTTAAGGTATCATTCAGAAGTACAACTTCTATGTCACTTTTCCCTTTTAAGTTACTTGCTTTCTTGAATTTTTATTATGGACTTTCAAAACAGCTTCAAATGGTCTTAACACAAAACAAAAACTGGAGAGAAGCCATATAACAACCCAGCAACTTTTCTACTGACACCGTATTCTTTCATGTGTATAGTTACAAGATCCTCTGATAGACCTCCAATGAAACTTAGGGAATCATCCCAAGCACCTCAGATTGGTGAGGGACAAATAAGAGGCAAAATTACAGATAGCTGCTTGTAAGAACTTAAAAAGAGCTGACTGTTTATCCTTTCAAATAATTATTTACAACTTAAAAAGATGTAAGCCTCATAAAATATAAAGATACAAATACCTGCACTCATACTGTTCCTTTTCAACATCGAGAGGCAAACATGCAGCAACACCACAGGCAAGTTCACTGTGCAAGCAACACTCACCTTATGATACCTCCTATATTTGGATAAAATTTTGCCATTGCTACTCCAGCTCCTACAATTGCTACGTTCAGGACGAGCACATGGAAAATGCTACAGGAAAGTGAGAAAAGAGTGTTAAAATCTGTGCTGCATTTATTACAAAATACCACCATTATCCTTCATTTACGCTAGTATTTAACTGGTACACGGATGGCGTTTCCATTTGCACGACTCGCTCTATTAAAGCTAATTAATTTCACAGCAAACATAACATCTACTGAATACTCAGAGTGCCAGACTCCAAATATCTAGTGTTTTGACTCAAAATATTCTTAAGGAATAAGTATGTGTAATTTGGCAGTTCTTCTGAAACACACCATACGTGGTACTCAGCACTCAAGTATTTCAGATGGATATTCAAATACCAAAGAAACAATGCTGTATAACTTAATTCCCACAAGAAAGAATTAGCTTTTTCAGAGAACGATCTGAATTGCTCAAAGTGAACTAATGGAAACCAGAAGAAAGGAAAAGATGCATCGAGTGGAAAACATCACACAGAATACTAGGCGGGGAATAACACCTTAAAACTTGAATTCTAATGCATTTTGATAGAGGACAAACATTTAGAATGTTGGATGTCATTTAATATATGACCTATGTACTATTTATGCTGGAATGTTTTGTTGAATTTGTTTTTACAAATAATTTCCTGTTGCCTTCCTTTTTGCATTAAGGAGATTTTCTGTTCTGCAAAAGCAGCTTTTCATGCATCAAACTCAGTGCAGTTACGCACAGAGCTGAGACTCAGGAGACTATCACTTTTCTTTAGAGAATATGAGATGTTGGCATATTTCAACATAAGGTAAAGTCAGGAAATACAATAAAAAAATGTGATATTTTGGTCACACAGCTGTTTCTATGAAGGGAAAAAAGAATTCACACAGAGGAAACATACATACACTTCAAGGTTTTGTTTATTCTTCTGGAGGATTTGATTTCTTAAAATAAACAAAGTCCTGAAGCCAGTGCTATTTTTTTTAACTGTAGAAACTATCTGCATTACGGAGGATGCCACTAACTAGCAAGCTTTTTAAAAGTGATCACTTCCATGGCTGAAAGGCTGGCTGCCAGTTTCAAAATTAGGAAGAAAGATTAGAGACAGAGTAGTCTCATTGAAGTTTAGGGGAATTGAGGTAGTTTAAACACAAAGGAATCATTTAAGATATGGACTATTTCTAATGTTTGTTCTTAAAAAATTCATTTCAAAAAGACAGAAATAATACCTTAAATTTTGTACATGACATTTTAACAGTAGTACAAGAGGTGTACCTCAGAGACTGAAAATAATAGTGGGGATACAGCAGCTGAAACTTCAATAAAAACACAGTTGGATATAAACCTGGTAAAACCCCAAGAATAAAAAATAAAATCCCAAGAATCAGAATTATTAGGGAAAGAAGGACCAAGCATTTACTGTTTCTCTAATATTGCTAAGGATAGCCAATTAAATAAACTGTTCACAAAAAACGTGTTTGAGTTAAAAATTACTTCCTCTCTCCCCACACACACAGCAGATTGCAAATCTTACTGTCAGATAGCACAACTGAAGCCAAAGGTTTATGAACACAGAAAATGACAACGCTTCTTCCACCCTACTTTTTTGAGATTAATTGTTTAGCAAGAGGGATTAAAAAGAGTGCAGGCTTAGTAATTCAGAAGTATTTTGCAAATTTGTGTCAGTTCAGACTATTTTAGCAGAAAGCCTGAAAAAAGTCTGAAGTATTTCATTCTGGCATGCTTTAAAACAGAAGAAGTGATTTCGTAGTTCAAAGTTGTTGCTTTTTAAAAAATTAATTCTAGCTTCTTATAACTTGAAAAGCAAAGTGGTGTGTGTTTGGTGTGAAATGAAACATTTTTCAACTTCTTGATCTGGGGTTCGGGGGCAGGAATGTTGGCTCAGTTTAAAACAATGGTCTCAGTCAACTCAGTACTTGCAGAGTAGTGCTTTGCAGTTTTAACTGTTACAATTGAGCTGGATCCTCAAGAACAATACAAAATCAAGAAGTCTGAAAAGGATTCAAATCTGTCTGTTTAAGGGCACAAGGTTGCACTGTATTTCTGTCCTGGAACATCATTGCTCCTTTTTCTACTTTTTTGAAACAGCCCAAGTTACAACCATGTTATTGGACAACAGGTGTTTAACCTGCAAATCCTTTCTTTTACCTAGGCAGATATTCATAGTCCATCTCAGCTCCAAGATGGGAAAAAGCCTCATTCTTATAATTTAGAAAAAAACTATCCTTCTGAATAAAGATGAATCTGGTATGTAGGGCTACTAGTAGCTGTATTATTTGAGACAGCATTTTTCATAAGACTGTAAATTTCACACAGGTGTGCTCCAGAAGGGACAAGCATTTCTGGTAGCCTGTGACATTTTACCTAGTTCTAAATTGCTCAGTTTCAGCCTGACACTGGCTTATGGTACAACTAATGATCACCACACATTGCAAAAGGGTAGTCAGAAAAACAGTATTTCTTGGGGGCACAACTGTACCATCTCCGCTTATTACAACTATAGGAAGAAAAGTATTTAGATGATTAGAGATCAAAAAAGATTTGGCCCCTTTTTACCTAACCACCCTGCTGGCACACAGCTGTTTTCTACACAGTGTAACCTTCTTCCTCAACAGCAGCAGAGTCGGGTGGCCCATGCCAGGGCTGGATTGTCTATCAGGGAAGCCTGATTAGGGTTGCTGCTCTGAGACACAGGTTTTGCCTGAGACAGGGATTGCCTCAAGGAGGCTGCAATGCACAAAAGAAGCACGCTTATCACACCAAGTGCGGCACAAGGTGCTCTGTCGTCTATATTCTGTCTTCAGGCTCAATATTCTCAGTTGGGCAAATGAAGACTCTAGCTCTTTTCTATAAAGGGAATCACTGCTCACCTGCAAAAACCTCGCAATCCCAGAAAAGCAGTAGTAGAGAGGAGGGGGAAAAAATTCTTAAAAAATTAAAAATAATCAAGCTTCCCCCCAAGTCTTGCTTTCTTCCCCCACTGCAAGGTTAACCTTGCAGATTCACAGAGTCAAGAAACAACCTGGTATGCCAGAAAAGCATTAGAGGGCTTGCTCTATCAAGTTCTCTCCCGCGGAAGTGGTACTGACAGTTAACCCACTGAGCAACAGTGACCACACATATCTAATTAACTTCAGCATCCTCAAAGTAAGAATCACATCAAAAACTATGAAATCAAACAGTAGGGCAGGGGACATTTAAAGAAAGAAACTGATTTTAAATCCCCTCAGCTCAGATTCAAGGAAAGCAGAAGTGCTGGACTCAGCATGGAGTCACAGGGTGAACACACACAATGAAGGAAACAGGAAAACAAGGAAAAAAAGCAAAACAGGATCATTTAAGTAAGAATTTTTGAAAGGTTACTGTACCTAAAAATGCATTTTGTTCCTGGAAATCTCACTCAACTGACATCGATCAAAAGTATGAATGACAGCAGATAAGAAGGAAGACAGAAGCTAGGTGAAAAGCAGACAACTAAACACGCATGCAAACAGAAGAAATGTATTTCATTGCATCAGAAGACACACATCTGTGGAAGAACTGGCAGGTCTGCTGGGCTACCATGGAGCAAAGGGAGGACAATCTTTAAGGAAAGCCAAGTGATTCCTATCCATCAGCTTATTTAACCTCTCAGAACAGGAAAGATTAAAAAGTTTTAAAAACTGATCAGATGATTGTACAAAGCATTTTATGTGCGGCATATAATTAATCAAGGGAATTCTCTGTCACAAACATCACTGTAGCCAAAAGCCAATAACAATAATTAAAAAATCAGCTTTCTGTACATATAAGAAGATCCTGAATCACATAAAAACCAGCAGATAAACCACATGCCTCTCACCCTAAGTCACCCTTTAAATGATGCCACTGCAAACATATCTCACTTTAGAAAAGAAAGTTAATTTCCCAGTACATGACATTTTGGCCTTTCTTTACAACACCAGGGAAAGAAGAGGAGAATGAACAGTTCCTTGGGTTTCATTCCAGTACGTCACTTTCTGTGTTGTAGTCTGTACTCTAGCATACATAGCAGCAGCAGGTATCCACATCTGCAAACAATTTCTCATATGAAGAAGCCTAGCTTTTAATATCAAGGAGATTCCAGTTCATGTGAAACCTGCAGCAGCACATCCATATGGAGCAACTCAGGACTTAAAAATGAAAATAGGAAAATTTACCATGGGCACTTGGACCAAAGGAGGAGGTGGGTGTTTTTTTGTAAAAAAAGAAATCGGGCAGTTATAGCCAGAAAGTAAACCTATAACATTCTCTCTGCTGCAAAGGAAACTTAATATAGGAAGGATGCACCTATGGAAATACGTGTGATTTAGCACATTGAATCACAGGGTTAAACAAGGCTAGGTTGCCAGAGATCCTCAAATGCACAATCAATATGAATTCAGCACGCTACCCAATGCGCTGTATAAATGGGTGGATAGAACATCGGTGCACACCCCGAAACCCCACTTTCATAACCTGAAAATAAAAATAGGAAAGGGTACAAAAATCATGTAAATGTACTGAATCAGTCACAAAAATACAAGATTTTCAACTGTAGGTGTTTTTTGGTTTTGTTTTTTTTTTAAATTCTTCTAGAAGAACAGCACAGAACCCTACTTTCTGTTCTGTTCCTTTTCTCCTGCTTCATCCTTTTGGTTCCCTACTTACGTAGAAATTTTCTCCAGTCAAGTGTCCGGGAATATTCCCCTCCATACATACACCTTACGCGCATATCTAAGAGCTAAAGCTTGAGTCTCTGCAGGTCAGTCTCCTTACTGCCCAAGAACTGTTAGTCCTGACATTATAGATTTCGATAAAGGAAGCCAGGTATGTACTATCACTAGTAGAGTGCTCATTTTCCTACACAAAAGCCATGGAAGGCTACCTTTCTAGGTAGGTTCTTCAGAGTGGATCAACAGTCTCCCCAGTGAGACATCAGCTGATGTCAGTAAGAGGTACTTCTTTATATTTGCAAAATGTTTCCCCACAAAAGCAGCTCTGGGAAAAACTTAGAATACTGAAATTTTTCCTAGAAAGGTGATATAGGTACAGTGCTACTAAAGGACCATTGTCAGCTTTAGCTACTGGTGAGAACCAGTCATTGAAAGTCATATTTCACAACTAGGTAGTCAATCTTTACTGTCTTCCCAGAGACAGGTCCTGCACTTGCTACCTTCAGTTAGTCCGCATTGCATAGAAAAAGTAAGGACTGACCTTGCTGGTTGTAAATGCACAGAAGCTGGAGCTTGGAGGTTAGTCGAGTGATTTTTCTGTTATATTTGAGATACCTGGGATACTAGAGAGGGAGATGCAGCCAGCCAGCCAGCATGTACTACCTTATTACTACAGGTTGGAGCGATTTAAGTGACTTCCTAGAAACCATTTTTGACTACTCAGAAACTTTAAATACCTCCCTATAAGGAGTCTTAAAAAAAAAAAAAAAAAAAAAAAAAAAGTGAGTGAAACTACCCACAGGACATCCTGGAGACAAGAACCAAGCAAGTATTTGCATCATCACATTCGTCATACCATGAAGGCTTAAAACAGCAAGCTGGAATTAACCTGAGAAGAGACTGGTATGAAGCTGTAGGTTCTTGTAGAGGGCATGAGGGAAATGAAAACCATTCTGGTCAGGGAGTAACAGGAGGGAGGAGATAGGAAGAGGCACATCCACACAGTATAAAGGACATGGCTATTTTCCAGTGGCTGTGAAATCCATATTTAGCACTTAAATCAATGGCCTTGTTTCCAATAGTAACTTGCAGCGGTTCCCAAAAATCTCCTCAATGTTAAACGGTGTACAATTTAGCATCAAAAAAAGCAGGCACTTATTTCACTGCCTAATTTTAGGCATCCATTTTCTAGACCTTCTCATACCTATTTTAGGACCCAGAAGAAACCTGAAACTTGGAACAACGTTTTCCCAGACCTGTATGCTACTGCTCATGCCACAGAGGAAATACACATTTCTTCCTGAGATACTTTTTTGCTTTTCTCCATCAACAGTAATTCACAATATAAAATAAGAAACTCAGAGATAAATGCTGGCTTCTCAGCTGTGACAAATTCAGACAATACTCCAAATATAAATGTCCTAGGTTTTATTTAAAAAAAAACACCCCAAACTAAAATTGAAATCTGGATCAGCATTTCCCTGGAGTTCAGACGGTGTACAAATGCAGGGGTGTGGCTCATCT
>VZSZ01003365.1:104020-143867 GCA_013398815.1 Ibidorhyncha struthersii | reverse complement strand
ATTAGCATGTGAAAAGCTATTTTTATAAACATAGCAGCAGCGTAGATCACACAGCTAGCAACTCACTTAGCTATTAGCTCTGTTTAAAAACAGATGGATGATTAGTATTTATGCACAATCGAAACACATGTGGCACCCTGAAAGGTTAATATCCAGACTGTATGTCCTTCACAGTTTAAGGAATACTTGATGAAATGTTTCTGGACTGAACAGATTTTTTTCCTGCGCAACTTTTCTTTGGTCATATAAATGTATAACACATAGGAACTGCGTTGACAAAATTCCTCCGTTTATTAACAAAATGAAGGGCTAAAAAGATCCCCCCCATCGCCCCCCCATTCTGTTCTGCCAAGCTCCAGCAGTCCTCATCTGCAGGCAAGTTTATTTTGCATGCCTATTCACCACCTGGCTACCCCCTACAAACATTGTGAAAATAGCTTTTGAAATGTACCTAAGGCAGCAAAGGAAATCCCCAAAAGCTCAGCCAAATTCCTGACAACAGAAGGCCAGTGAAGCAAAGGGTGCCAAGCTCTTGTCAAGGAGTAGACTACTTACCTTGGGTAAGCATTTCCAAAAAACTGTCTTAAGAGCTGAACTCGTGCCAGATAGCCCAACAGCGGGTATACAGTCATCATCTGGAACAGCAGGAATATTCTTGCAACAAATGACATGATGTCATCACTGGGAAAATTATCTAGAAAATTCTAAACATAGGAATAACGTCACACTTATCAATGGTGGCTTGATTACATGTATCCGCTGATTTTTAATACCTGTGTGCCACAAAGAAAGGGACAAAAGCCAAGCAACTACAATTGCTAAATGAACTCATTTACGGTAAATACCCTCTCCCTCTTTTACAATTGCTTTGCCACCAAATACCAACTGATTTTAAGTATTACAGGGTTGATGTATGTTAGCATTAAAGATGGAATTATTTTATAATCCTCTGAACAACCTCAAATAATCAAGGCTGTAGAAAGGCCACCTGATTTTTTAGGCAGTTGGTTTCATATGCTCCTATTACCTGTCCTATCATACCTAGATATTAAACCCAGTTATTTAATCAGTAAAACTGGATCATAAACAAATGAGGAAGGGATAATATACTGTAAGTGGGAACATATGAAAAAGTAGTATAAGACTTGAGTATCATGGAAATATACAAATAGCTTCTTACATACTTATGACAACTACAGAAAACAAATAGGAAGAAAATCGCTTGACATCCATTATTTAACTGAGGATTTCACACCACGACGTTATTTCAAGTGATTAAAAAAAATCATTTCATGGTTAAACAGTGGTACCAGTTCTAACTAACCTACAGTCAGAGGAAGCCTTTAAATGCTGCTTTACTGTTAAGTATTATGCAAGAGACATGGAACACCTGGCATAAAATGGATCACCAATTGATAACTCCTATCTTTGAAGTAATTTAGGGTGTGGGAATCAGCCTTGCCTATAAGCAGATAAGTTTAACAGCCTTCACAGGGTGCTTCATGTGGTGCTGTAATCTGAAGAAGTCTGCTGGCAAGGCTCACCATAATGTTGGACTCCAAACCTACCCATAGCAAGGACTCCAATCTAAATGAGCTTGCATTCGCATTATATTTCTTCTTCTGGATTATCTGAAACCAGTCCCAATGAGTGGGACTGGTCACTGCACACACAACTCAACATAAACATTTCAGGATTAAAGAAACTAAAGAAATCAAAGCCTCAGCTATTCACTTGATCATTTTGGTCCTTTCTTCATTGCTTTCACAGAGTATTTATCAAATGTTTGTTTTTTACAGAACTACTGGCAACCAGACATGAATACAAATGAGATAACACAAGCATTACTCATCTCCTTGTGGCAGTGCCCGTGAAGCGACAGCCAACTGACCAGAGAGTGAAGGACAGATGCATCTGCCAGGGTGAGTCATGACACAAGAAGCAGCAGCAGTTCATTTTTTAATACATATTTATTAAAAGATCAATGACAAATATATACTGCAGTAACGTATCTCACCTGTTCAATACATTCTTTGGATAGTGGTGGAGAAGGAAAAGATGCAAAAATTATCACTCCGACATACAGATACGTTAATCCCACCAGGAAGTATGCAATAGAGAGGTCTCTCACCTGAGGAAAAATAAAATCGTATTTTGGCCAGCACAGACACACCAAAACAGGCAAAATAAAAACCTCATGAGAAGATTTCTATTGCATTTATTACTGTTACTTTTATATTTATTACTATTACTTTTACATTTTTACTTTCACTTTCTGTTACTTGAATGAGGACTTCAAATCTGGTCCTGGATCAGATCAGAAAGCTGCAAGAAGGTATCCCAAAGTGGAGTGTGTATCTATCTACATACAGAAAAGGCATTAAGAAACAGATATGCTAACAGATGTAGCATGTTATTGATGGATGCAGAAACATACACTAGTTATTAAAACAAACAAACAAGAACCCCCCTCTATTTTCGTACATTCACCTATTCCTACTAAGAGCCTTGGGACACAGAGACAGCTGTCGAAGACAGAAAGCCCAGCAACGCCATATGTTAAATTTCTTGTCAAGACTAAAATCTTGCAATTAAAGACATCAGCCTACCCAACCGCAGATACAATGTAAAGGACATTTTTTATGAAGCTGCTTTGAAACCTAAGAGGATGATCCACACACACTGGCTCCAAGCTAGAAACTAATACGTCAGGCTTCTGTATGAAGGGCGTGATAATGGAAGACATAGCTAATACATCATTAAATAAAAAACAAATAAAACAGAAAGGCATAGGTAGGCACAGAGGTATGTATGTTCTTTAGCTTTAGCATTGTACTTTATAATGACCCTTTCTTTTAAAATTGCCTGTCTGCTTTATTACTGAATTTCTATAAACACCCTAGGTAAATACACTAAATAAGCCAAAGATTTTTAGGAGACAGTGTGGAACTAGGGTCATAAATCCATATTTAACCATATTACATATACCTAAATGTGGATTTAAAGTTTAACTTCAATGTTCACTTCTGAAAATGTTGACTATATTTATAAAGTATCTAATATATAAAGATTGTCAACTGCACAAAAATAATTAAAAGTTTTTAGCAACATTTAGTACTGGAAAATAAGCAGCAAATCTACTTAAGTACGTTATGAAATTGCATAATCCACATAAACATCAGAGTGATCTCACAGCAATGTACTTAGCGGGTTATTCTTCTACATCTATTCTTTTTTTTGGAAATAAAGTGGGAGACCATTTGTTTCTAGTTGTTAACTAACTATATTCTGTACAAGCTTAGGCTACACTGCAAAACATTACCTTATAGCAAACCATTTGTTCAGCTGCTGCTAATAATCAGCTTCTTAAAAGATTACTATTAATACTTCAATACATAACCCTATTTTCCTATGACTGAGCAGCAAGTCTTACGAGCTCAGTCACAGCACCAAATTATTAGGACTACATGGCTTCCATACCAGGATCATAATTATGGTCTCCAGCCAGCTCACTGAGAGTGTGCAAAGCTTGCGCACATCTGCACATGGAAATGTTTGCCTAAGTGTTTCTTCACACTATCTCCTTTACAAAAGCAGCATATCTTATAACTTATCTTATAACTTTCCGGGGTCTTCTGAGGGCAAGGCAGTCCCTGATGGAAATATAAAAATACTAGGTTATGAGTTTTAAGTTTTAAGTTTAGAAGGAAACCAGTTTTCGGTGGGGGAAATGGAATCTCCTGCTCATTTTGTCAGCGCTTTTAGGGTAGAAGACTGATGCCTTCGCCTCATCAGCCTGCAAGAGGCCAATGATATTTCTCATCAGACAACAATGTGCTGTTAACATGTACTCCAGGGTGGTCCTCATGCCCTGGGCAGCTGCACGCTTCCAGCTGCAACCTCTTCCTCCTGCTGACCAGTTATATGCAGCTGGAAGATGCTTCTCTACCCTTCACTCTCCTCTCACTGGTCACCAAGTAAGGACTACTGACCTCCATCAGAGGTTGAGCAATAGCATTTTCTTTGAATTATTCCCAGAATTTCTCCTCAGTGACATGGGAAGCTGTACAGGTTTTTATATAATAGCTACATCTTCAAAGACACCAGTGCCCGTCCTAAAAAGTGAATTTAGGAATACTAAATCTGAGCATCCAGATTTCTTACAGGTATTTACGAGTAACTTCCATTAACCGTGGGAGCCAGAGACTCATCAGTGTAAGGTGGTTTTGCAGAGACATGGACTGTCACATCTCGAAGACAGGACTTGGACAATTCTTCAAAATGCACCCAAGACCTTCTTACAGCACATCATCTGACAAAACCTTTTTTCACTTGCTTTAAATTTGGTATTTTAGTTGTGCTCCTCATGCATAAAGATAGCATAGTAACTCGCAGTTGTTATTTGTACTCAGCCTATGTGTAAGCTCTAGAACCAACCGTAAAACTACTTTTGCTGTGACAAGTACTTGCAGTTGTAAGGGCAGGCAAGCCAAAACAAAATTCTCATTCCTCTGGACTACACTTGATAGCTCGTGTGCTACTACCTCCGATTATACTAACCAGTTCATGTTCCTACAGTTCTTAAGGGTGTATACTTTTAATCTGTCCTGAAACTAAGTACTGAGATAATTTTGATAATGTATTTTTATAGCAAGACCCTTTTCTTCAGGTGCTGTCACCATACAAAGAATACCCAGATTTTAATTTCCATAAGCAACAAAAAAATAAATAAAGACAACTCAAAAACCTGAACTTATTTTTTCCTCAACCATATCAGCTCCCTTGCAAACACCTGCTTCTGCATATACGACAGTTACCTTTGTACAAGAATGTGTGTTTGTGTACATAACAGGAACATCCTTTGATTAATGTTCATTATTCTTCAGGAGACCTGGGTTCACACCCTAAAGACCTTGACTATAAATACTGTTTAGACAGCATAATTCCAGATAAAACCAAAGGACACATGGAGAGCGATAAAAGGATTAATTTTAAGTAACAGAGCAATAATCGCATTTGTCTATTTTAAGTTTTATATTAATATGTTTATATTCAGAATGGATATCACTGTGGTGGAAGCTGTCTAAGCATAAAGGATATGGCAGTCCTAACACCTAGAGTTTATAATCTAAGAATCAAATGTAGAAAAAAATGGTTGAAAGAGGAAGTATTTGGGGAGCAGAGTGGAAGGGAAGTACCAAAGATAACATGCAGGTCACAGTCCATAAGAATCACAGCTTGCTGCTTGCCAAGCCCTTGTCAAGTACACCTTAACTAACAGGCAGATTTTGAGGTGGAACTTGAGAACAACCAGAGCTGCAGTTACTGCTGACCATGAGCTTTTCTGGTAAAATGCACGAAACAGAAAGCCTCTGGAAAAACAGGAAATTGGGTGATTGAGGCTGGCACCAGCAGCAGAAGGAAGGCAGAAAGCAGGCCTCCTAACAAAAGGACGAGTCTGATAAATCAGGTGGAGCTAATGAAGAAAACTCTGAAAGTACAAGGCGTTATATCACACTCATACACCAGTTTGGACCTGCAGCAGAGGTCTGGATGCAGCACAGTGAAGGCCTGTGTGATGCTGAAGAGAAGAGGAAACTTTTAGGCCTTGTTTTCCCTCTTGCATGCCATGGAGAAAATAGTTCATTCTCTCCTTAGTACTACAGTGAAAGCTAGTTTGTAGAGTTGCTCCTTGGATAGAGAAGCCTCTATCAGTGCTTAGTAATTATCACATTAGAAGAAGCACCTTTTGTTCATCTCGTTTTAGACTGGTCACTTCTCAAACAAGAGATGCTGCCCCTGTAATATCTCCAGAGGACTCTGACCCATATCATAAAACCAGACTTCACCTGCTCAAGCATCAAGGGCAAGTGATAACACTTAACAGGGTGACAAAAAAGTACTGCATCAAGATGCATAATGCTGTGTGTCATTTTGGCTGGAAAGAGAAACCAACGGCAGGGCAGCATCAGTGGAAGCTCACTCTGTTCACAGGGAATAAACAGTGTTTCAATATTGCAGAAAATAAGAACCATCCATAGTTCCATGCCTTCTGCAGTTACCACCTGGACAAAAACATCTCTCCACTCCCAGCCTTTCACCCAGGTAGGTCCACAAGCACCTGTTAGGAGACAGCACTAGTGTATTCATGCCTGTAGACCATGCTCTGGGCTTGTGCAACATCTGTACAGTTGCTCAGGGAACCAGATCACAGATGTGAATCAGAAAGAAACACCCAAACAAAAACCCCAACTAATTACCTTTATGTGGCCAGGTTAGTTTTCTTTGCAATCAGTTTCCAAAACAGCTGATTGTGCAGTGCACAAAAACTTACACTGATAAATACAAGGGGGCAGCAGTGGGAAATGGGAGCAGGGAGATCAAATTTGAACTGCAGACTAAGAACTCTGCTGACAGGACTTCTTCAGGCTGTGCTGCTAACTTTTGGCTTACTCCAGTGCACTGCTCTTCTCACACCCACACCACTGTACCGAAATAGCAGCCAGAGGAATCCTCCCCCCATATGCGTTTTAGCTTTGGTGATACACGCCTGTGACCAGAATGGAAGCTGCTATTGTTTTGGATTTCTGACTCCATAAAAGGAATGTTATTGTTTCCCTTACTTTTTTCCATCCCCTCAAAGAGCAGTTCTTATGACCACTAGTTTAAGCAAGTTTTGTTCAAAACTAGAACAGTGCTTTTCCAGCTTGCCAAGTTCTGTGCCTTTTCACAGAACTCTGATGGAAGTGACGTGTTAACCGGTCGATCTATGAAACAGTGGAGTCTCCATTTGACTCCCCTTATATCAGTATTGAGATACTGATATAAGAAAGCATCTTGTTGATGGAAATACTTAGGAAAAAATACCCTCAACACTGTGATTTATGACAGGTTGAGACCCCTATACATATGTAAACCTCCCACTCAGCCCAGCATCTAAGTGAAATAATCACATAACAGCTCTTCAAGAGCATCAGTCCTTCATTAACATTTGCAAAGCACTTTAAGACCTAGGTGAAAGGCCCCTGTACAGCTACAAACAGGGAAGGAAATCTCTACCCAAATAAAACTCCTAGAAGAATTACACACAGGTTTGGTTTCCCATTACAAACCTTTCCTGCCATATTTAAAGGTGCTATTTCTATGCAATCTGAACACTCTTCAGAATGCAAGAGTCCTGTCGAGGGCTTGGGATCCATGCTAGAGCCAACTTGGAAATTCAACCTAAGCGCCATGGAGGGCATTCAGAAAAGCTGATTCAAATGCAGGCAGCAGTTTCTTCCTCCTTAACACAGGAAAAGCAAGCTGGAGAAGATTCCAAGCGCTGTTCTTTGCAGCTGATTGCTTGCTCCGATGTAAATGGATGGGGAAAATCCACAGGAAAAGTCTTGAAGGTAGCATGGAGGCATTAGACCTCTGCTGCATACAGAGCTGACTGCTGGAGTGACCATACCTTTAGAATTTGAAAGCCACAGCTAAAGAGAAAGCAAAATCTTGCCCTTTTCCACATATTAAGACTTTTTTTCAGAACACTGAGAAGAAACTTACTTAGTTCTTTCTCCACAGCTCCACTAACCCCCTCTTTAGTTGTTAAACTATTTTCAGAAATGCCCATAAACCCCAAGAAGATTTCCTGGAGGAGAATTGGTGACTCCTTTGCAGAGGTGGTCACTCGCAAGCTGACCTTGGTTCACAGGGACAAAAAAGCAAAAAAGTAACTATGCAGATTATTAAAGCAAAAGGTCATCTCACTGCACTGGCACATAATCTGCACTTTACCTCTGAATAATCACATCAGGTGTCTTTTATCTGATGTGTTGTTTAGGCAAACTCTAGGTGGCCCCACTTGAGCAAGGAGGCTGGACAAGATGACAGACAGGCAGAGGTCCCTTCCAACCTCAACCAAATCTGAGATTCTGTACCAGTTTTTCATACAGCTAATATTTTAAAATCTTGGTATGTTACTGTAGTTACCTTTACAGCTAAGCTTTTAATAAAGCTGGACAAGAACCCTGGAAAGTAGGGAGGAAAAAATTAAATAATCAAAATAATTACATTAAAAATGTACTCTAGGACTCTATGTCTGCATCGTGTTTACTCCATTTTGTATTTTATAATGGGAAGATATCAAGAAAGGATGCAGTTCCATCTGGATGAGCAGTACATAACTTTTTCAAGGGCAAAGGACCAGTCCAGAGGCTACATATCGCAAAGGTTCCCAATCCAGGCTTCAAGGATTGGGATTTGAAGGTTTGAGGATTTCCCAAATAGGGTCAGATTTCTCTATGAACCTTGACTTGGATTGTGACACAATAATATGGAAGCAACTCTGAGAAACGGTATTATCTAGACCCCAACACTATAGTTCAGGACTCTGCTCAAATCAGTCCTTTGCCCAATATTCTCCAGCATTTTTCATTCTAAAATTGGTCAGTTCTTCTAGAGTCTTACACCATTGTCAAGCCTTCTGCCTCTTGTGTGTAATCTGGCCACTTAATACCAGCCTCACCACAAATAAGTCTGGAATGATCCTCAAGGCTTTCATTTGAATAAATTTGTAATGCATCTGTTACTTGTTGGTAGCCAGTGAAAAGTATGTATAACTGGTTTCTTATCAGATCACAAGAGTGAGTTACATTTTCTGAAGCTATTACAGTTCGTGGATTGATTTCAAGAGATGCAGACAGAAAAAAAATAGTGTCACCTGGCAATCTAGATACAAATCAGCAGAGTATTGTGAAATTACTTACGTTGTTTTCTTGATTCCTGTTATTTTGAAGAAGTGTGATGACACAATTGTGGATGAAGAAGGCAAGTGTAAGAACCCCTGTGAGCTGAGGGAACAGAATTCTAAACTCTAAGGGAGGAAAAAAAGTGTTAATAACTTACTTCTTTGATACACACAATGTCAAAATGCAGAGGACATACAGTACTGTAGAGTCTGCTGGCAGAAACATGAACCTCCACGTTGGAATGGGACAATCTATCTTACCTTTGACCACAGCCAATGGAGATATTTAATCAGGAAGTACAAAATGCATGAAGACAGTGGTTAGCATGTAACACACCCTCCAGTAAAGTTTCTCGAGACTTCGACCATTGAATATTATTAGGTTAATCTAGGATTTACACATACAAGCTTTTCTGCTTCTCAACAGTTTAACTGGAAAGCATTTTTGAGGCAGGAATTGATTGCAGTGAGGCTGTACATCTATTGGTCCCTGAACAGGGAGATGGGGGGAAGGAATCATTTGCTCTGTGACCATCTGTTGTTATTAAGAAGTCACTTATGCTACTAGAGGAAAAATGATATCTGTAGATGTTTAAGAGCTTCTGCTTACAAACCAGGGCATAAAGAAAGGCAGAGCAACTTCTTGTCTTATCATACAACTTACAGCACCTATGAAAAATTTGTTTGTTTGTCTCCATGGGAATAGCATTGCTCTGCTTCTTTTAATACTTGAAGGATTATGTTCATTAAGACTGTGTTTCTGGAAGTGCTGCAACTAGTCGAGGAATTCACCAATGTGTAACGTCATTAAAGCACCATCTTTGTTGGTATTATATAAGGATATATGTACTCTTTAGAGTGTTAATAGCAATTAGAGATCCCTGAGCTAGCTCAGTTTCTGGAAAGCATCCAGCAATATATCAAAACACCCATCAGGGGCTCACAAACCCTTACAAATCAAACCAGAGAAAGCTCCATGCAAACATATTTAAACAAGATTTCTCTAAAGCGCTATGAAGTCAGCAAGGTAAACATACCCCAGGCAATTAAGGAAAGGCTCATCCAGGCTGACAGAACATGAGTTCCATAGGGCTGGGTTCACTGTATCTTCAACACCTAACTAGCATGATGTGCTACTGATAGAATTGAGAGTGCCAAGCAACTTTTGGCCTTGTTTTCCATCCACTACTTCAATCTCAATAATAAAAAGCAAACTGACAGATTCAGAATCTCTTTCAGCACTGCATTTTGTCCATCACTACAACAATGAGCAGTAGCTGGATTTGTATGCATTAGCTATGTGCTTTGTCTATCTTCTAGCAGTAATAGTCACATTGCCAAAGTAATCAAACTATGGGCTGCTCCACTTCTTAGTGACCTGCGGCACACGTGTCATGCTGTAACATGTTTTAGACTAGGACTGCTTAATAGATCTTGGACTTGAAATTCAAGATGCTTAAAACCTGATTTCTTAGGCTTTAGGTTGGTTTCCAGTTTACATAGGTTTGTTAGTGAACGACAGTTTGGGTAAATTTTCTCCTGCATTTTCAGGAAGAGTCAGTAGATATGAGGCCATGTGAGCATTTGCAGACTGACTGCTGAGGCATCATGTTAAAACCATGTTTCCATGCTGGCAATGAAGCATGACCAAACATCGCTGTCTATCTACTGTCTGAGCAGCACATGCTTGAGTATCATTTCTACTTACAGATAGCATTAAGAATACTGCCATACAAAATAAATCAGGTCATTAATGCACCTGCTAACCATCCAGTGCTTTGAAATCCAATTTTTTAAACTGGAGACAAAAGCAGCTTGTTAGACAAAAAAATCTGCCTAAAAGTAAACCCACTGATGGAGGAAAATAGATAGCATAGATAGCACTGTTTCAGAACTACCTACGCCTGTCTATAAGTTTGTAGTTATGCTGCAGTAGTCAGGAGGATTCTTAGGGAATTACAGAGATAATCCAGTTCATCCACAAAGCATCTGCTATGGTCTTGCACACAAGTCATACTCAGCAAAAATTCCCTGGCTTTGAAGATGCAGCCAAAAAGGACAATAATTTTTTTTCTTGGTGACATGACCAAGCTGAACAAACGGTTTTACATAGCCTTTCACTTGTTTATTGGCATTCAGATCTTGAAATAGGGTTCTGAGTCCCTGGCTGAGATGAGGAAGGAATGACCTTCGGCAGCTACAGAAAAATGAGCAAACAGATTTGATGATAGCTAGGGGCTGGGGGGTGGGGAAGGGGAATACTGGGTTTTGAGCAGACCTCTTAGCCAAACATAAATGGAATACACTAACTAAGCTGTTTATTCTGCTTACTATTGTGCCAGATCAATATCAGTTCAACTAGAGAGCTGAATCAAGCCAAAAGGCGTGGCAGAAGACAACAAAGATTAAGCAGACGAAAGACCACTGCAACTGTGATGTGAAGACACTTCACAATCAGTTGAATTTCATATCATTAACTTTACTCAACTATCTACTATCTGTAGCTTACTCACGAAACTGGTACTCTTGTTGCCACAGTATGTTACTATGATTCCACAGATTAGATCAGATTCTATTAGAAACACAGAACAACTCTGGTGTTTCTTTTTTTGATCTCTATCTTGCTACAGTAATTCAAAACCCATACAAATGTTTAAAGTTATTCCTGTTTTCTTCTCCAAGTCTACATTACCAGACATAAGAATAGTCTGCAACCCATGTGTAAAACTGTTAGTAGAGTTGTTATTATGACTGGGAAACCAAAAATGCACAAACCCACGAAAGAAACCCTAAGAAGGTGCATATCTCTGAACTTTGCATGAAGTAAATAAGTAACTTTTAAAGAAGGACCAAATATTCTTGTTTCTAAGACCAGAAGGAGTGATACAATTCAATAGTACAGGACACACCTCCTTGGAGCTAACTGGTCATACCATTCTGCCTTTGTAAAAGGTACTGAAAAAACAGCTAAGACCTAACCCCCAATCTCTCATTCCAGGCCTCCTAAAACAAGAAACTGATCTCTTCAGACTATCTGTTCATGCAATACCACTGTTTATGACTGTGACACCTTATGCAGTAATTTGTAACACTAATTTGGAAAGAACAACCAACCACCAAAACAACATTCAAGAAAAGAAAAGTAACATACTGGACAGCTCCTGTGTGGTTAAAAGAGAAGAGCTAAGACTATGGACTAAAACCTGACATAAATTGGGAAGTACAGGAAAATTGTCCTCATAAATGATGGTGAACGAGCTATTTCATTTCTATAAGACAGTGTGTGGAGAACTTACAGCACCTTTACCAGTTAGCCTGTCTATAGTTTGTCATTTGCTGCTGAAACAGGTATGATCTGAAAATGGTGCAGCTAGAAATTATTAAAACATAGGTGAAACAGGACTATGGCAAACTCTTTGTCACATGATATATGCTGCAGATACCTCTGATGGATCCTTCTTGAGCCTCTACATGCAACATCAGACAGCATTTCCTCACTCTATTTATATCACAGATGTGTTAAAAGGTGAATGAGAAAGTCATTGATGAATTGCTTTAAAAAAATCTTAAACCTATCACATATATACTTCATTACTGCATTCTATCTTACCTGGTACAAAAAAATCATTCTCTGTAAACCAGTTGTATTCTAAGTGGATTCCCAGATGAGCAGCCTTTACGGTAACCAGAAAAACTAGGTAGACAACAGAAACCGTACCTGGAAAAGACAAAAGACATGAGGCAGTAGAAAGTATTTATGTTGTGTTTTATTCCCGCTCCATCCAACTAGTTTCCAGTAGCCCAAACACTCAGGGTTCCTATACGTTCTTAAAAATACAGGTTAGGTCTCTATTTTTCTTTATTTCTTTTATAGGTCAGAGAGAAAGAACAATGCACTTGCACCCAATGCAAGCTTTCAGCATGGAGAGCATATGATCTTGGCTCCTGCCATTTGAAAGAGAGAACAGCAGAAGAGTAACACCCTAAAAATTGAAGGAAACTGCAACAGTAATTAAGGCTACTGCAATGCAACCTCCTGGCCAACATACTGCTAGTCATCAGAGAACAGCCTATAAGTAAGCAAACACAAAGAAACTGCATTTTTACGGTTTAGAATACAGATTCAGCTAAGACATCATTTCATTCTAGCAGTATCTCCAAGGTTAAAAAATAAACTGAAGAAAACTATCATTTGATTACGCAGAGCATAGTCAAGAAATTAGAAACAAAAAAGTTTCTGTACTTGAGGATCAGCTTAACAGCTAAAATATTCCATAGTTTCCTAATGATTTAGGGTTCTGTAGGTGTAAAGATAAGTAAAAGTTCTCTACTAAGATTCATTTAAGCATCTCAAAAATTTCCTTCTTGTCCTTTCCTTGTTGTTCCTTTCCTTCTTGTCCTTTCTCGTCAAAATTTTTTTCTTGTCCTACAAACGTCAAGGTTTACAAAAATTAAGGCAACTTTGAACAGCTGAATTACATAATAATCTACTGAAGCTATGAGAAATTTTGTATTTTAATACTCAGGTTCTCAAATAAAAAAATAGTTGCCTACAATAATATGCTTCTTTTTAAAAACAGATACAGTTATGGCTAGATTGCACTGGATAAAATATTTTCTTATACCTAATGTTATATTTAGTCTACATAAACCCCCTTCTTTTTACACAGAAGCACTATCACCTACCCAAGTTCCTGTGCTGTATTTTCATTTGGTGGTTCCAGCAACAGCAGATCCAAGCTCTAATTAAGCATCACACTGGAACAGAGGACAAACTATACCCTCAGTTCCCTGTCCTGTACCTCCTTTACAATACACCTCCATATTTTTCAACTCGTTCTGTGATCCCCATCTCTTTTTCCCCTTCTCTTCATCATGGGTTTCAATGCTATGCCCTTAGACCTCCCCTACTTCATAAACTGTAACCAACCCCACCCATCATCCTGTGCTTTATGCACTTTACCAAGCCCACCTGCCTTGGTCTTCTATCTCAAGACATGGAAGCAAGGAGAAGTCACAATTTTTGTCCTTGTAGCATAGAATATGCCAGAGTATTTGGAGCTGGAGCAAAGCACAGCAGCAGCTTACACTGATTGACTGATGCGATTAATTAATCAACTGATTGGTAGCAAATGAATTCAGGTCAGAAGCAATTAATCTTTGGAAGTAACTGCCTGTGTTGAAATGTTCACCAGATAAGGAAGGGTATGCCTGAATGTGCCAAGGTAGTATGCAACAAATGCTGTGTAGTAGTATGTGTACCACCATTTGGGAAAATACGTTGTAAATGGAGTGAAACTTGTTTTAAGGGATTATCAAGGGAGCAAAGGAAATAAAATTAACTCCCTATTTAATTGTAAGACACAGTCAAAGCAGGGTAAAAATCCTGTGGGTGATGAACAAACCAACCAGCTAACCACTCTTGAGGCACTATATGGGCTGCCAGCCGAACTACTGGAAGAGTGGCTGGAAAGCTGCCCAGCAGTAAAGGACCTGGGGGTGTTGGTTGACAGCCGGCTCCATACAAGCCAGCAGTGTGTCCAGGTGGCCAAGAAAGCCAACAGCATCCTGGCCTCTATCAGAAATAGCGTGGCCAGCAGGGCTAGGGAAGTGATCATCCCCCTGTACTTGGCACTGGTGAGGCACCATCTCAAATAGTGTGTTCAGTTTTGGGCCCCTCACTACAAGAAGGACATTGGGGTGCTGCAGTGTGGCCAGAGAAGAGCAATGAAGCTGGTGAAGGGTCTAGAGCACAAGCCTTATGAGGAGCGGCTGAGGGAGCTGGGGTTGTTTAGCCTGGAGAAAAGGAGGCTCAGGGGAGACCTTATCGCTCTCTACAACTACCTGAAAGGAGGTTGTAGTGAGGTGGGCATTGGTCTCTTCTCCCAGGTAACAAGTGACAGGACAAGAGGAAACAGCCTCAAGCTACACCAGGGGACGTTTAGATTGGGTATCAGGAAAAATGTCTTCACTGAAAGGCTTGTCAAGCATTGGAACAGGCTGCCCAGGGAAGTTGTGGAATCATCATCCCTGGAGGTATTTAAAAGATGCTTAGACATAGCTCTTAGGGGCATGATTTAATGGTGGACACGGCAGTGTTAAGTTTACAGTTGGACTCAATGATCTTAAAGGTCTTTTCCAACCCAAATGATTCTATGATTCTGCTCATTGGAGTAGCTTTCACTGTTTTCTATACATTTTAGCCAAAATGAACCAATGCTTTAATAGTATTTGTTACCTACCTAGGACATTAAATTTTGCAAAGAAGGACGGAGACTTCAGGTTTAGCAGGGGTAGAAGAACAGCAATCAGGTAAAATGGTACTGTCTGTGATTTGTTCCACCACTCCTCAAAGAGTTCAAAACCAGTATTGTTGCCAGAAGAGAACATCACACTCCTGTTCTGTGGGGGATGACTGCTAGCAGCACTTGGACAAATGACTGGAAGAAAGGAAAAGAAAAATATCCACAGATGAAAAGGGTTTTACTTGCACAGAATCTTCACAGCCAAGATCCTGAGATTTCTGGAGACTGTTTTGCCTACAGGCAATAGGACCACTCAAAAGCAATGATTGACAACTCAGTTCCTAACTTCTATTTCGTTTTTTTATCGTAAGTTCAGCACTAAGATTGCACTGCTACGCACCTCGCACTCTAAGCTGACAAGTGCTACAGGTCTTTCAGCTGAGCAAAACAAAAAAGCTAATTTGTCTGAAGCCGGAGCTGTGGCACAGGATCAGCCTTCAGGGTCGCATACCTATAACTAGGTGTGTTCAGTGCCTACATGCATCTGCTGGAATCAAGTCATAGCAACACACCTCTGCATCTGGCTGCATTTAGCATTGTAATCTGTCTCTGCACATTTCAGTAAGATCATATGAACCCAGGTGCAAGTGCATTTGTCTACAGAAGAGCCTGTATTACTACTACACATTGCTCTGGCAACACACAAACTAAGGATGACACGAAAGCTACTGTAACAACTGTCAGGTCTAAAACTCATACATCGAACTAAAACACCCTGCCGCTGTGGTGCCACGCCAGGTGCGAGTACCTTACTGCTAGACAGCACAACAGAAGCAATTTAAGATATGGACCAATAACACTGCCAAAAGGGAATGCTGCACTCTTGTTACATGGTGGCCGATCAATGGCAGCACCGGAACAAGTAACTGGAACAAAACAAACCAAACAAAAAGATCCCTTGATAAAACGTGTTTATTTGATTTTGTTACTATCAGCATTTCTTTCTAATACATGCCTACAAAGTTATGTGTTGAAATATGAACCTGTCTTACTGTTCTCATAATGTCATTTTAAATTTTGGCATTCTCACAATACATGATAGCCTTCCTCCCACACTGGCTGCATGCTTGTTCTATTACAAATGCAAAGGTGTAAAAAGTGTTCTATCAAATTTCTTGAGAGGCCATTATGTTACTTCCAGTTTTCTCATTTGCTTTCTCTGCATTGCTTATAAGAGGACTGTTTCACAGACCTTAAAAAATGCTTTTGTTCTTACTGAACTCCTTGGTAGCCCTGAATGCCCTGTCAAGAGTCATTTGAGCATCTGGCAGACCTTAACTTTGTGAGGCAGCTGCTTTAAATCTTCCAGTTGCTGGAGGATGCTGCAGAATATTGTTGTCTACTTTGTCTCCAAGATATACCCCCTGCTGCATAAGAATGGGACAGAACAGCAGAAGCAGGAGAGAGCGCAGGAAAAAGCACTGCAGCAGCTATTGGTGCTTTGCTGGTAAGGACTGTAGGAGAAACAGAATTCAACACTAGCTCAAATGCAAATCAACTGGTTCTCAGAATTATTTCTCAACTTCTTTGCCTGACTCCAACAGCTGCTCTCCAGAAAAATGGCTGCAGCTAGTGTGACACACATCTGTCTGCCTGGTACTGAAATGTTTCCCGGTTCCCATAAGCACCCACAATAGAGAAAATTTTCTGCTTCATAACAAAGCATTATATGTTCAGTTACTACGTATAGGCAGTAAGATCACAGGCTGACAATGCATAGCTCCTGCCTTCATTCTACAGTATTCTGCCTGCTTAAGAACTCTCAACAGATCTATCTTCATACTTAATTGAAGCTTCTTCCCTTAGTTGTTCGCATGCCAGACTCTCTACAAAACACATGTGGACAGTCACGTAGCTAGCCTGACACTTGTTTCTTTTTCTGCTCAGCATCAAGTCTGTTCTTACAGCCTTTTTTTAAATAAGAATGCTGCTGCAGAGGTGGTGATGAGCAAAGATGCCCCAGCCAAGATTTCAAACAGTAAACAGATCTGATGTGCCTGAATTTTAGGGTGCGAAAGTTAAAATTCCTTAAGGCAATTTCTCATTGTGCAACTACTGTTAAGAGGTCTAGTGTTCATGGTTTTAAGGAAGATCTATCTGGGTAAACAACAAACTTGTAGTTTGCTTTTTAATCCTTATTCCCACCCCCACGTTATTTTTTTCCCCCAATTAAGATTTCCAAGTGTGTGGTTATTTGTGGAAGTACAAATCCCAGATAGAAAATTACATTTTTTTAAAAAAAAACAGGTAGTTAGAACTTATGATATACACTTTGTAACTGGTATGTGGTTAGGCATGGAAACTTGATGATTTGCCCTTAAACCCACATCCCCAACCCAAACGAGGAAACACAATACTAAGAGGTGCTTCTTACCTTTGTTACTTCCATTCGTGCCAGGAACAATATCTGTTACATTAATATCATGAACAAAGTCTGAAAAGAAGAAGAAAATCTTACTATCAACATCTCAAACCTGCTATTAGGCTTTTATCTATTGACTTGATAAAAAATAAGTAAGGAGATATTTTGGAAAACTACATGAGAGGTGTCATACAGCAGCTTTCACTCCCCCCAGACCCAAGTGGATAGTTTAAAACTTTCTTTTGGAAGTGTATTAAGGTAGGCCCCCGCACTCCTTTCTTCTCAGCAGCCCTGTCCATTTATGAGGTTCCCAAGCCTCCCCTCCCAGCTGCTCAGTCCTGTTCCCCCAGCACACCTCTGCTTGTCCCAGCTCCTCTGTCTGCAGTGTTGTACAGTAGGTTAGTCAGGAGATGCATCTTAAAACCAACCTCTTTTGGGACAGAAAAAAAGTGCATGCAACCATACTCTTGGTCCAGATGGTATTATACAGAAAAAGCTTCCCTTACTCATTTTTCTAATCTTTTTTTCAGAAGAGGCTCTGTGGGATACTTCTTCCACATTATATTTTAAAGAAGTGAACCTCTGGAAAAAGGTTTAAGTTTCACTATCTACAGTCATCTCAAGTAGTATTTTGTTTCCAGTACACTCCTGTGCTACTTTACCGCTCTGCCACACCAGGTATTTTCAAGTTTCTGCAATTTCGCCAGCATGAGAGTATGGCATAGATTTTTTTTTTATATTTATTTATACATACACACCCAGAAAATGCCCATCAGCGTGGAAATTTAATTAGCACGTCTCTGGTTAAATTTGCTTCTGCTGCATGTGGGAGTATTATGCACACAGAAAATCAACTTGGGCAGTAGGCTTCAGATTTTTAAAATGCAATTAATTGCAGCTTGTTTCTCACAAAGAGAGCAAAAAGTCTCGCGGGAAGAAAACTATTTTTTGTTTCTTCATTTTGATTTATGACACCCTGAATCACAACTGACTCTCTCATACTTACTGGTATCAGTTCAGTGTATACAACAATCAGAAGATTTAATTAAAATCATTCATCACCTCCTCACTTCACCACCGTTTTGTGTTGGTACTTCAAAAAAAAAAGTACGTGGCATGAAGCCATCAAAAGAACTGATAGCTCTTATGGAATTAGAGCACTGTAAAATCATAGATGGATAGCCAACTTACGTTTCCTCTGTACTAAAAAGTGTTTTAGGACTAGCAATTGCGTTTGTGGATTTATTTCTGTTTCATAAAACAGAAACAGAACAAAAGCATGGGACACCAAAAAAAAGATAGGATATCATACTTGGCCTACAGTTCTTGCATTCTTTGTGTACTACTAACTTCTAGATCATCCTCCCTCAGGAAATCAATTTGTTCCCACCTAAATTGTGTGTGCAGCTTTTCAAAAAAGTAATCTGAATGTACTAGAATTAAATACAGTAGCCTGCTTAGAATAAGTTAGAAACGCATGGCTGGAAGATGCCCTTGTCTCAAACATACATCCTATTACCCATTTTATAACTTAGTAATTAAGCAGTCACAATGAGAGTTAGGACAAGAATCCAATGATTAAAAGTTGTCACAGAGCAAACAACTTCAGCGGTAACCCCTAACAAATATAGGTAAGTGATAAAGTAACACACCAATTTCAGAGAAAAGCAGGACCTTTTTCCTAGAAAAGGAACTGTTTTGATCATTCTGGATTGCTTATTAGAATCGGAGTTACTTGCTTTAGAATAATTTAGGATTAAAGTGCTAACCTTATTAAAAAAAACCCAAAGTCTAAGATGAAGTGGCCGTAACAACATATGAATTAGGTCAGCTGTAAAACATATCAGTCATTAACCAATAAAGTATGTCCTTCAGGGATGGTAGGAACACTAATTAAATGTTGTTTAAGAGTTGTAAGTGTCTGTGCTGTTATTTGGCTCAGAGATTTGTTAATTACCTTCAAAACAGAAACTCTTAAATCTCAGTTGTGGTATTCAATGCTATGAATCAGATTTTCAAAGTCCTCAATTCCATCATTTACACCCACAACTCTATATACCTAATTGATTGTATCCACAAAAGCTTGTGTGTCTGTGCACGTGCAAGGGTGTAAATACCCAATATGTTTTCTTTTGTAGCATTGCCAGTCCAAGAATCATTTCACAGTGCTACAGTACATACATCCTTCAGGGATGCTTGCAGAAACTTTCTGTATGGCAGTAGTCTAAGTGTGTTTACTGAAATCTAGAATGAAACTAGATTTTTTTTTCATTAACCTGGATCATTTCAACAGCCTACCCTGTTATATGGCTGTTCAAATAGTTACGCCCATTCAAACAAAGGGGGAGTGAAAATACAAAGTGGAAACAAGCAACCAGGTTTGGGTTGTTTAAGCTCTACCAGAAAGCCTCATTATTGATATGCAGATCAGATAATTGGTACTTTGTCTTTCATTAAACCACACTTTACAAGACAGATTGAGAAACCGGCTTTGAAAACATAAACGATTGTGCCAGTAACTCCACACAGTTACTTATTCTCACTTGACTCTTCAGGCAAAGTAACAGAAAAATCAAGATTAAGTGAAATAGAAAATCCTTTTTCAGTATAAAGCAAAGTCTTAGTGTTTCCACAAGACAGCTGTAAAAGTTAACCAGAAATGTATACTTACTGTATATAAACTTTCCTGTGTTGAACAGAAAGTTGGACATAAGCACCCAATAAACAACCATGGCTCCAACAAGTGATACCATGGAAAATAAGAGGCTTGACCATTGACCAAAGGATCCAAAGTAATACTTGCAAACATCAGGGAATTCCCAGTTTGAGGTATCTATTAAAGCTAAAGAAGATACAAAAAATGGAAACATGTTATATCAGAGTCAGCAGAACTCTTCATGACAGGATGCATTCTTGCTTCAGAATATTCTGACACAAATGCACAGTGCTTCCAAGGGCTAAGAAGATGGCTGTTAACCTTAAAGTATAATACTCATTAGGTGTTTGACTGAAGGAGGCTGAAGAAGTAGAGCCTTTTATTGCGGCCATACTACTACTTTGAGTACTTCCAGAAGCACTGGAATAAGACATGGTGGCAAAAATGCAGCCATGCATTTGCAGCTAAAGCCTCTTGCAGCAGTTATGGCAAAGTAGGCCAGACCAGGAACTAGTCCTCAACAATGTCCTGCAACAGGCTGTTACAAACTGGAGGTCTTAACTGCCTTTATTTGAGCAAGTGAGGGGTTAGTTTATGCATAAAAGCACCAACTACAAGAGCTGCAAGATGAGTTTTGAACAATATAAGTACATTTTAAGTGGAACCACTGTCAGTGAGGCAATTGACCATAAATTGCTTTCAACATATCACATATACAAATATTAGGATAGTACAGGCATACAACTCGGGTGGACGCAGCTACAGCCCACACTGTTCCACTCTGGAACATGATCAGAAATACATGTAGAGAACTGGACAGTGCTTATGGAGAAGGAGGGAAGCCTCTAACACAGTAAGTCCCCAAACACTTAGTAAGCGCACATCTGAAACCTTGCTTGCTAAGACTTTGTGTTTGGCTATAATACTCAGGTCCCAAGGAACTGAAGGATAATCTAATAAGGGCAGACATACATTTATCCTACGGAGCTCAGATACAGACTACAAAAGTAGGGAGACATTCAAAGGAACAGCTTTTATTTGCAGGTCAGGTTTAACATACAGTAAAGATACAGACAAACTAAGAATCTACTAGACCTCTGTATTTCACACTTAACGGAAATATTTGTGCTATGAAGCTTTGTATCTCTTACGTATCATTTTCCGTGATTTCACAACTCTGTAGCAGCAATAGAGAGTCAAAATGCCCATCAGTAAGATGAGAATGATTCCAGAAGTAAAGCCTGCCTGTTAAGAAGGACAAATAGAGTTTACTTCCTTTATCAATAACACTACAGAAAAATTAAGAGCAAGCCATGTTGCCAAAAACATTTTCACATGCATGCATTTGTCATAGTTTTACCTGTTTTATTCCCCACGGGATACTTAATATAGATGTACCCATCATTGTATTCCATATCATAAATCTAGGAAGAAAAGAAAAAGAGTCAGTGAGTAATTTAAGAGGCAATTTTATTTCATACTATCCTAACTTCATACAAGCTACAATAGTTATGAATACAATATAGAACATTCAATAATAATGCATTATCTGGCTAATATATGGCAAGGTGCTTAACATACATTGTCACTATACTGGAGTTTTTACCATAGCCATCTGTGCAATTGTCAACTTTAAAAGCAGTTCCTAATGGACTGTACACATAGATTTCATCAGGAGCTGGAAGTACGTGATCAGGAGCAATCTAACAAATGGATAAAAAACAAGACTTATTAGTAACACCAAAGTAACTATGGTCCCAAATACAGCAAGCCAACTGTTGTAAATCACAAAAATCTTTCAATGAAAAGTGTGCTTTTTTTAAAAAAAAAAAAAAAAAAAAGTTTGGCCTACATTAATTTTCTCCCCATGAAAAAAAAAAGTTGATATGAGTTTTAGCTAGATAGCAGAAAAATAGATTTTTCTTCTGCAAAATGTCTGTAACATACTATGCACAAATCATGCTAGTTCAATCATTGCAGCAGACCACCGCTTAAATCCTCTTATAGATGGGAGAAATGAGTACACACACCTGGGTAGCCTGGACAACTGTTACAAAATTCAAGCTGTTTGTATGTTTTCTTTGGATGGTGAAGGCATTGCACAAGAAGTCAACCACAACTTGTGATAAGACCTTGTTAAGGCACTCAGCTACTAGACATTTACTCCAAAGGAAGCTACAGAGCGGTTCTCCCCCCACCTTTATTTGTGCTTCTTTTATAAACCTTGGCTGTTGAAGACCCAACATGCCAGAGACTACTCAGTTAATCTGGCCGTCTTTGCCTTACCAATGCCCTGTCTGCAGGAGACGTGAGCCTGCTGTAGTAATGAATCCGCTTATTCATTGCTGAAGCTTCATCAGTGACCCTTTGCGTGTCATCATTCACACTGACTATGTTTGTAGGCTCCACATGAAATGGTCTAAAGGAGGGGGAGAAAAGAGTAAGAAAAGGAAAAACCCTTAAAACTGTAGAACACAAGAGCTAACATACAACTCAGAGAACAGTTCAGCATCACTCAGGATGAGTCTGTCATTCACTGACATAAAGCAAATGCAAAAATAGCACTGCCATGAGGGAAGCTGCCATCCATGAAAGAATCATGTGTTTATATCACCCATATTAAAATGGCCTCTTGTCCAGATTCTGCGGGGCAACCTAACATCAAAATCCAGACCTAATATCCAGTCTATTAGTTCTTAACAATGAGTCACACCAGAACTACATGTTAATAAGCTTGGCCAAGCTTATTAGTGCTTATAATAGGTGTTGCTAGAACCAGTGATGAGGAACAGAGGTAAAAACAGGAAGCTTGAGAATGCAGAAGCAGAAAAAAGACAGAGAAAAACAGATGAATGAGTGACGGTAATGAGGACTATCTATGAAAAGGCTAGGAACTACTAATCTAGCCAAAACCACTGTATGAATTTGCGTGTAATGGAGAAGGAACCAAGCCCAAATAAGTCCATGTGCTCATACTATTTTTAAGGCAATGCAACCAGGAATGGACTTTGTCACAGAACATGTAACAACAGATGTCCATTTGCAGTTCTGAACTACTTCTCAACTTCCCTTCAGATTTAATCAGGGTAATCACAGAGAACAGGACTGTCAGCAACATAAGTCCTACATTTCTAATAGAGATGTACAGAACACAGGTGGTCTCCTTTCCCTCTTCCTCAGCTGACTTAGACTGCAGGCATGGCCACAGCCACTGAAGGAGAAAGCAGCCACACTACATGCCCTATGTTTTCTCTGCACACACATAGGTACAGAGCAATCAGAGTGAAAGCTCCTCTTAAAGTTACAACACAACATAAATCTAGCTTCATGCAAGGGGTCCTACCAGAAATATGCAACCTAATCAAGATATCACAGAGATATTTTTTTTAATCAAGTATAATTTACTTCCATATAGGCATATTACACTATTGCCTAAATGCGACATTCACCCCTAGCACTGGCAGGCTAATTTCTCAAGCATGAGAGGGGATACTGGTGACCTGTTAGCCTTGATACAGTGCTTTGGGTTTTTTTCCCCTTACACCAGGTGCCTTTAATTCCTAAAGCAATCTCAACAGCTTTTGGATCTTCTTCCAGGTTGATGTTTAAATCACTAAGACACAAGAACCGCCCCAAAACCAGAACCCACAAAAGTACAGACCACAACAAGCTTCAGGCTGCTGAGTGCAGAAATTAGGTCAGTAATAAATCCATGTTATTTTTCGGGTAATATAAGCAAAGCCTATTTGAATCGACTGTTTTTCAATACCCATTTCTGGCTCAGACTACAAAGGAACTTGGTCAATCCCTCCTGCCCCAGCTCACAATGTGACAAAGGTCCCATTCTCTTTCCCAGTGAATCATGAAGCATTTGCACCACGACACCTCCTTTTATCTGGAAGGAAGAAAGGGAATACAGCTCTGAAGCTGTTTGTTATATCTTTGGAAGAGATGAAAGTAGGTCCTTATTCCTGTGCGCTTACAGGGACACAGCAGGTAAGAGTATTTATGGGACTAATAAAAACTGACTGATAAAAGTGGAAAACAGTGAAAGATAACTTCCTTCCCGCTTACTGAACAGAAAGTGAACAAAACAAACTTTCAATTTTTGAAACATTCTCAATTGACTCTTTTTTTCCCCCATGTCTATGACATGAAGGGGGAAATTTTGCATGGACTTCTGTGGTGTTCTTATGAACAATTAAGAGAGATACTGCAATTAAACAGGAATAAATTTTAAGCAATAGCTTTATTACTCAAGTCAGAGGCACACAGGGCTAACTAATTCCATAGGTACATAACATGCAAAAACACTCATGGACTGGCAGCTCTAAAGGACTTCACTCATATTAGTTTCAAATTTATTGGGCTGATTCAATCATTGGACACAGCTAAAAAATATTTCATTAGAAGACCTGTAAAATAAAGACTGTAATTATGAAAACAGGAAATGTAACCTGTTTATACGCCTCCCCACTCCCAGTCAGCTCTCTGCTGTTTTCTTTTTGGATTACTGACACACATTATAGTTAGAACACAAAAATGATGCATTTTGCTAATTATACGGCAGCTGCATAGTGTGAAGAGCTTCATGAGGACTACCTCTTTCCCCATCTCCAGTTAATATTATTAGTACACCCCCATAATCTTTCACTGCTACTGTGGAAAAATTGCACTGGGACAAAGTCTCCATTTCATTTCAAAGCGAGCAGATCTATGGCAAAGATTTCCTTCAAAATGGTGTTCAACAACTGCCAACATGGATGTCAAAGAAAATTCTTCCACACTGGAAGACAGTGGGAGATTATTTTTTAAAGCAATTCAAGTTAAAGCCATGGATGATTTTAAAATTAAAGTAACAGAAAACATGAATGTAACTTCCTATTTTATGGGGAAAGCACTGTTGTTAGTCAATGACCAAACAAATATCAAGAAAAAATGTCATGTGTAGCAAAAACGTATCTCTCTTGTAGGTAAGAAATTCTTTGGAGAAAGATACTTCATTTTCTTCACTACTATGAACATAGTCTGGATTGAACAACCAACTTATGGTCCAGCACAAAACAGAAGGGTACAATCCAGAACTAACCAATGGGTGAGGAAAAAAAGTATTAAACAACCCCAAAGAAATTCTGTATATCTGTTGCTTCCTGCCTGGAGGAGTGCACATGTTTAATGTTGCCAGTCCTTGGGCTACTTCCCCTCCTGATCCCTTCTGGTGTGCATCTGTTGAGAATGAAAATGATCTAAAGCAGCAATTAATTTTATTTTTCTCAGGGTCCCACTGCACCTCTAGTCTCACTGAGCAAGTGACTATGCTAAAATAGCCTGTCCCATCCATCGGTTTTATGTTGGTTAGGTATCTCTTTTAAAACATGAGTCTGACTTGGAAGCTATGTGGGCAGGACGGGATGCAACCATCCTCCCTGACCTCCACCAGGACGGGGTAGCACTCCATCTAGGATCAAGGTCACTTCCCAGCCCCCAGCTACACCCAAATCAAAGGCCAGCTGTAGGGCATATTCAGACAGAAGTCTAACAAGCTCTCAAAGACTGATATTTTCAAAGCCCAAAGCAGGTAGGATATAATCTGGGATGTATTTTGGAAAACTCCCTTTACGGACCTTAAGTGAAGCAAACATGCACTCTGTCCACGTAAGCATCAGCAGCTGCAACAGATTTCTAGAAAACTTCCTGATTTATGCAGGCAATCACATTATATCTCTCATGTGGCAAAATGATTATGAAAAGGATGTGGGACAATGTGATCTGGGGGAAGGGGAGAGGTTACATGACTGGAGGGTGTGACTATTAATGCAAAACAGCGCAGACAATTTCCATGCATTGAGACAGACTATGGTGTCCAATGAATGTATTATACCCATACTAAAAAAACACAATTGCAACTTATATTTCAATAGCTAGCCTGAAAAACAATGCTCTGCTTGCCAAGGCAAACACACTAGTATAAAACACAGCTGTTTTCCAAAGCACAATAAGTATGGACAAGATGCAGGATCTCATGCAGGAGGTCCACACCTCCCATACACAGCACTCTGCACGTGTACTTCAGAAACCATTCCCAGAAAACCTGCAGCTACACTCATCTACCAGTTATTTTGCAATCACACAAAGGAACAGTTAGTAACAATTCTAATGCTGGTCCATGAAGAGAGAGAAGAGGGCTTCTGTCCAAACTTCCTCACGTTAGGAACTTGGGTAGCGATTTTTGCAAGCAAAGAAAATAGAGAGATGCTCATGAGCAAAGTTGTTTCCAAATATTGTGCTAGGCAAAGTTCAAGTGTTGGATTTGGAGGGTTAGGGGGAACAGCACAATAGGAAAATTTGTTTGGCAAACTATATGCAATCTTTCAACTGGTAGCATCCATAAGGGCGCTAAATCTTTTTTCTGCATATTTTCAGCAATGTACTACATCTTGCAGAGCAATGAAGCAGTATGGCGAGTACTTATCTCAAGAAGTTTTAAACTAAATAATACTGTTGTCCAAGTACCTTTGCTGAAATAATTTTAAATAGCAAGCAACTAGTTCTGCACATCTGATCAAAAATATTGTTTTGAGTATTGAGCTGTTATAATATAATACATTTTTTTATGTTAGTGAGTGTTTTGGCTCTACATGATGGTATTAATGACTTTACATTAGACAAACTTTTTATATTTAAATAAATATGAAAAAAACCCTCTTTACAGGATGCTTAACAATTTATTTCCTCTCCTCCAAAATGACCATGAGGAGCAACTTTAGCTTATTGTACAGATTTTCTTGAGATACCACATCAATCAGTTGCTTTCCAGGGATGTGATAAGATTATTTCACAGAAATAAAGCTAGTAAATTCCTATGGCTTTATTGTTTTACTAAGTCACCAAAATATTATAGGGATGCTGTATATGGCACAGGAGAAACAAAGGAGTAAAACTGATTCACTATCATGGAAATTAAAGTAAGGAGAAAAAGTAATAATAAGAATACCATACTCACAGGTTGCTATTTCTTAATTGGGAGCTGCCTATCTGGATAGGACCATTATGAATATCATTACGAGTATCAGTGCACTTCTGTTAAGGAAACATGTTTCAAAGAATTCCACGACTAACTTGATTTTTACTTTTTAAGCTGGTCTGAATTTACATAAGCATTGTAAACAGTATGCTTACAGTTTATCCTACAAGATCTTCATTCTCTTGGCAATAAATTTTACTTAAAATTTTTCTGCATTCATATCACCATTGTCATTATAATGATTACAGCATGACTACACAAGTATCTTGAAATGCTGGATGCAGAACCAAAATAACATTTCAGAGCACAATACTAAGTCACCTCTGTTGCTCACAGGATACACATTTTAACAAATAATCACAAGCTTTAACATACTATATTTCAAGCACTGTTCCCTCTTCTGTGTCAAAGGCAAAGCTATTCTACTTCTTCTCTAACAAAGAAGTACGAAGATTCTTAATTAAGAAGGTTCTAATTCGTCCCAGTTAGGAAGTAGTAATACTAGGAATTAGTAAAAATAATAGCAACACAGAAAAATGAAAAGCAGGCAACGCAGTAAAAAGACCCCATGGGCGTGGAGCGGTAAAAGCATAATGAATGCAGAAGCGGTACTTTGCACAGGTTAGTCCCGACCATTGTCTACCTTTTTGCAAGTTAAAAGCACTTTGAAAATAAAAGGGAACCAACCACTTTTGCATGAAAAAGGCTTATCTGACTGCCATCTACAGACACTGTTTAATTTATAACTGTTTCATTTCACCTACTGACCTCTCCCTACATTGTGTGAGAACACTACAGGCTCAAAAAGAATAGAAAAAGGAAGAAGGCTTGATCTCCCTTTAGCAGGGGGCACTGTCAAGCTTTTTCATATGCAAAACAACTAACACAAAACATCATTTGTTTCTCTGAAGGTTCAAGTATTCCTGAAGAAAACTGCAGTTGACAATAGATAGATTTAAAGGGCAGTCAGAAGAAAAAAAGAAACTCTCTCTTGCATACAGTAATCATCAATAAACCATTGCAGCAATGACACTCTAGTTTTTAAAGGGACCTACAAAATGGGCAAAACACACCTAACACGGCATGAGGAATTCGGGTCATTGTGAAGAACAATAACATGCTCTTTAAGAGGATTAAAAGTGGCTTTATATTTCCCCCAAATTAGCAAAAGAATAATAGACAAAATAATTTACAACTATGAAAAACAATTAGCTTATTGTTCTTATGTAAACGCTGGAAAGCATGCCTTTCAAAAATCCCAAATCCTGCAAGCTGTTAAGACAACCAAATAACTATGTAAATGCAGTCAAATCTCAAACAACCCAAACAAAAGAAGAGAACCGCAGTAAGAAAGACAAACAGTGATAACAAGCAAATCAGACAAAACACTTCAAGAGCTATCTCAATCAAAGCAAAATGACCACCCACCAATGTCTGATCAGGTTTCTGAATAGCGTGTTAAAAAAAGAAGCAAACTAAGCAGAGCAAATCACGTACTATTGCACTTGCACTGTTTGGTACTTTAATAAAGCTCTCCCCCAGGAGCTGCTACTCCCTAAAGCTCTCATGAAGAGGCCCTTCAAACCGCCCCACTGCTCTGACCACAACTGACACAGACCCTGATGGCCCCTTCTCCCTCATTTCTTCTTCTAAAGATTGCACCACCTCTACTAATACTTAGATATGGAGTTCAGCCTTGTTTGGCCTTCCTGACATCCCAGGGCTCGCGCCCTTCATCTTTGTGCCTCTGCATGCTTGGAAGGTGAAAGAATAGGTTGCAGGAAATGGGTGAATGAACTCAAGGGAGGAACAAGAAGGACAACGTGGATGGATCTGCAAAGCTGGAGATTGTGGAGGTAGGAACACAATCCAAGTACACGCTTCCACTTTTGGGGAAGAGAACAAATGCTACATGTTATGACCTTTTATGACACTGAGCGTCTAAACCTAAGAAAACATAAAGAAAAAAACAAAACAAAACCACACAATGAGGAAACAATACCTAACTTCACTTTTGAGAAGTGGATCTTGGCATTTTGATATATCACAAAGGTGTAAACTTGTCTTTGCTAGATGGGCTAGATGTGGGCTAGATGAATGGACAGTGGGATGGATTGAGAACTGGCTAACAGATAGAGCTCAGAGGGTTGTGGTTAGTGGTGCAGAGTCCAGTTGGAGGGCAGTAACAAGTGGTGTTCCTCAGGGGTCAGTACTGGGTCCAGTCCTGTTCAATATATTCATCGATGATCTGGATGAAGGGATAGAGTGTACCATCAGCAAGTTTGCTGATGACACTAAACTGGGAGGAGTGGCTGATACGCCAGAAGGCTGTGCTGCTTTACAGCGTGACCTGGATAGGCTGGAGAGTTGGGCAGAGAGGAACCTTATGAAATTCAACAAGGGTAAATGTAGGGTACTGCATCTGGGGAGGAATAACCCCATGCATCAGTACAGGTACGCGGCTGACCTCCTGGAGAGCAGCTCTGTGCAAAGGGACCTGGGAGTCCTGGTGGACAACAGGATGACCATGAGCCAGCAATGTGCCCTGGCGGCCAAGAGGGCCAATGGCATCCTGGGGTGCATCAAAAGGAGTGTGGCCAGCAGGTCGAGGGAGGTCATCCTCCCCCTCTACTCTGCCCTGGTGAGGCCGCATCTGGAATACTGCGTCCAGTTCTGGGCTCCCCAGTTCAAGAAGGACAGGGATCTGCTGGAGAGGGTCCAGCAAAGGGCTACAAAGATGATTAGGGGATTGGAACATCTTTCATATGAGGAGAGGCTGAGGGATTTGGGTCTCTTTAGTCTGGAGAAAAGAAGATTGAGGGGGGATCTTGTTAATGCTTTCAAATACTTGAAGGGAGGATGCCAGGGGGATGGGAGCAGTCTTTTTTCAGTGGTGCCCATTGATAGGACGAGGGGTAATGGGCACAAGCTTGAACATAGGAAGTTCCATCTTAACATGAGGAGGAACTTCTTTACTTTGAGGATGGTGGAGCACTGGAACAGGCTGCCCAGAGAGGTTGTGGAGTCTCCCACTCTGGAGACATTCAAAACCCGCCTGGACGCTGTCCTGTGCAACCTGTTGTAGGTGACCCTGCTCTGGCGGGGGGGTTGGACTAGATGATCTCCAGAGGTCCCTTCCAACCCTGACTATTCTGTGATTCTGCTCCTGCATCACTACACCACCTGAAACCCACCGCTCCTCAAACACAACACATACTTCCTCTGACACAAGGGGCTCCCAAAAGCCATATAAATTAGCAGTTGTCTTATGCCAGGAGGGCCTCAGACACCCCTCAGAAAGAAGATGAAGCAAGAATTCATTTTGCACATTTCCTTTTCCCACCTGAAAGTACTCTAGTGTTTCCTAATCTTTTTATATGCAATTCTGTATGCTCCTACACCCGTGCTCCATTTGTCCCCTGGGCTCACTCAGACCCTTATCCTGCTTCCTTTGCTCGCAGAGAACAGAGATTGTGTAGCCCCTGGCTAACATGTAAACAGGCTCTCTCGTGTAAGCAGGCCACCCTCGGCTTTCCAAAGTTGCAGGCTGGAACAGCAGCAAAACACTATAATCAAGAACTCTTCTTNTTTTATTTTCTCTTTTTTTTTTTTTTTTTTTTTTTTTCTGAAGTGGGACCCACCAAGACGACTTTTTATACAACAGTGACATCTTCAGTTCCTTCAGCAAAACTGCTCTACTGAAATACGATACTGGATGCAATGGGCAAAACAAAACAAAACAAAAAAGAGCCACAAACGGGGTCCAAGAGGTAGCACAGGGCTATTCCTTCATCTAAAACAGCAGAGCTGGTGCCGTCAGCTAACATAAGAAGGTTAGTTCCCACTCCAATCTCAGTTTTGGTTCCAGGACCAACTCACAAAAATCTGAACCACAGCAGCAGAGGAAGTCTCTCTCCCAGTCTGACCTCCTTTGGGGAACAGAGCTGTTAAATTCTCAAGAAAACATGCAAAATAATCACTTAGCTCGGTATGTATTATTTTCGTCGACTGGGCTGCTGAATTTTTCATATTTGCTCAATCTCAAGAAATACTACAGTTTTTTTCTTAACAGCAGTAAAGGTCACTCAGTTCTCTCAGTATTAGCAAATACTGTATTTTTCCAGCATTACCTGCAGAACGGATACAGAGCCATTCACACATACTGACAGCCGTTTATCTACACCATCTGGCAAGCTTTCTTGTGTCCTCTCAACATTTCAGTTTGTTATGCTAAATAAAAACCATCATGCTTCAGTATACACACATGACATTCAGTGTTTGAAGAGCACTTTAAAAGCCACATGCCAAGTTCTTACTGGAGAACTCTCTCTGAAGTGATGTCAATAGAAAAATCTTATAAACAAAACACAGTATTAACATCTGTTCACCTGGTGCTTGGAAATAATATCATATAGAGACAAAGTAGGAACTCTTTGTACGGAGATCCTAGTTTCCAAGTGTTAGTCTTTTGTCTTTGTAGGATTCTGTTGCTAAAAGCAAAGAATAAACAACTCATTGCTATATAATCATTCTGTAGGTTCAGCCTTCTTCATACCTTTTGCACTTAAAATCTTCTGGATTAAACTGTATATTCATTATTCCATAATTGCTTTCATCGCCTCCCACAGGAACCAAGAGAGGTTTGGTATCCTCTTCCATATTTGGTGAATATGCCTCCTCCTTCTAGATTCTGTCAGTTATTCTGACCTAAAAAAAATGAAACAAGACAACTGCAGTTAAGTAAAACTGTGTCCCTGCTACGAATTTAACACTGGCAGACTCCCACAGCTTCAAAAGCTCCTGGGGTGAAAATCACCAGAAAATCCCTTCAACTTGCCACTTGAGAATTCTCATTCCTTAATGCAAACATCACGGGCCAAGTACAGTGGGAACAGTATTTTTTAAAACACATTATCCATTTAAGTAAAGTGGTCAATGTGCAATTGTGCTCTGAATCTCTTTTAGCACCACAACAGGCAATATAAATTAAAGGAATATGATGGACGCTGTTGCTTATATTTGGACTGAAACAGGTTTGTAAAAAGTGAGGCTCGGAATCTGAATTTTCTTTGAGCTACCATAGCTAAGAATCAAGTCTACCATGTGCAAATTGATGTTAAGTATATTTGTACGTAGCTCTTACCTTCCTGGTTTCAAAGCATGGGACTATTTTTCTTACTGCTCCAGTGTAAGACCAGTGTGATTTCTAAGGAGGTGTACTTCCAATTTGTAACAGTACAGCTGAGAACAATTTACAGTTATTAGAGATTATTGTTTCACTAAATTACTTCAAACTTTGTAGCAGACACACATGCAGTTTTCCAGTGTATTACCCAGAATAAAGATCAGATTATTGCAGTCTACTGTGTCCAGGCTCTTTGAATTAAAGGCAATGAATGGTTTAATAATGCATTAATAATAACAACAACGTATTATATGCATTCAGAGCACTCCGGGCCAAACAATGGGGAACAGATCGCTTTCAAGCTAATGGAATTCTACTTAGACTGAATTATAGTCCTCACATGGGACTCACTGCGGTCTTGCATGCAGCTGAACAAATGTAATGGCTTTAACAGCTCTCATCCCTGCTACTTCCAAAAGAATTCCTCAGCCGGGACTCCTTCTTCAAACAGAAATGATAGAAGTGTCTGCTCTTTCAAGGGGACTGTTTCCTGATGCTTTAGAGTATTAGATAGGAAAGATAGATGAGAACCAGAGCTGGCACAAGGTAAGGAAGGATGGCACTGGATGTTTGAAACCTGGAGTGGCGATGGAAGAAGATAAGATAGAAAGAACGAGGTGTGTATCATCCTTCTTCATCCTCATGGAATTACACTGTAAAGGCCCAATCCCAGAAATTACATCAACCTAAGCTAAGCACTGACACGGCTCTATCCCTTTCCACCTGCATGTTGCCAGTCCTCTTGTGTTACCTCCTCCTGCTAATGCCTTGTCAAAAAAACCCAAAGAATCTGAAGGAGAGGATGAAAAAGGAGGGAAATTAGCAGTTTTCAATCATGTTGACTCTCTGGGGTTCAAACAATTGCTAAAGGAGTAGTTGGAAAATACTGAAGGAGCGCATGGGGGACTGCAGAAGCACTAAGACTGGCTCAATCTGCTGAGTAAGACCCCGGAGGCTCCAGTTCATGGAAATGCTACTGAAAGGACTACACGTGCCCTTGACAGCTCAAGAGTATTTGTGTTATCCCACATTAAACTGGACTGGGAAGACTGATCCAGATGAAAATTAACCATTTCTTCCTTTGCTTTAAATCCAAATCAATGTTGAGCTTGGGGCTTGTTGTCTGGCTGTACACACTTGCATGCTTGTGCAAAGGTGTGGATAGTGCACAGCTAAAGCCATTTCACCTTGCAGTGCTGCCAGTTTCCTCCTAGTTTCAGCATCCATGACAAGATTTGGATGAAGCTACTAAGCTTAAAGGCATGATTTTGAGTTTAAAGGCATGATTTTGTCTTGTTCATTTAAGCTCTTTGAGAGGACATAATAAGCAATCAGTGATAATAATCCAGGCAATCTTAAAAGCCTTATTTGCACTCCCTGAAAGCATTCAATTTTTGATGTCACATTCTCTAAAAGCTTATTTTCTGTCTTTTTTCCAGAGCCTTTCCAAAATGGGCGTTCTCTTATTGACCTTAACTTACTGCTTCTTCTCTTCTGCCACTCTAGCCCTTCTATAAACCATCAGTTCAGATTCTTTACTCTAAAGTCCTTCCATTCCACATCACTGCTGCTGATTCTCTGGTCTCAACTAAATGTCTTACATTCTCTCATCCTTCTCAGTTCATCTGGTGATGCTGAGCTTTTAAATTCCCGCTCCTCATTTCCTCTCTGTTTTCCGTCTTTCCTACAGACTGTCAAAATTGCTTTCCAAACCCACCTTTACTAAGCACTGTTTACAAAGAGATTTCTTAGTTCACAGCAATATTTTTCTTTCCTTTCATGTGGCACTCTGTTCCTTTCCAAACCCCATATACTACTTCTCTCTTGTTCATTTTTTCCTATTGATTTCCTTTATTTTTCTATAGCTGTAGATCACCTCCGTCATCCCTACTCAGTCCATAGTACATTCCACCCCTTTTGTGCCCTGCACCCTCCCACTGTTAAATTCTTCCCAGTGCACATCAACTTCCTCCAGCAGCTAAATACTTCCAAAACAAAAATACAGGCCCCAGAGATTTCAGGCGCTGCTACAAATATCCACCTACTCCTCTGCCATTCCCACTACAAACCACTTTTTACATCCCTCTGACCACACCCAAAGGCAGCAACCTTCATGGACTTTTATTTTTTGCTTTTAATTGCTACCTCTAGCGTCTACAGCCTCTTTCTAAGACCTCACCAGTGGTCTCAGGTAGAAGACTGATAATGCAGTATTTATCTTGTTTCATTCCATTCCTTTCTCTTTTCACCTTAACATCCTGCATGCTTTTTCTGAACAGAAACACCTAGGTCTCAAAGACTGATCCCTCACTTGTTCTGCACTTTGGAACACTTTCCGAGTGATCACACTTTGGATTTAGCCATAAAAATGCAGATGAAAATTTAAATTCCTAATGGCTGAACTGAAATTCGAAATAAATTCAAACCCCAAATACTCAGAAGTGGTGTTAGCTAGAATTTTCCAGAAGACTACAGTACTGAGATCCCTTCCTTCCACAGGCCCTGGTTTATTAAGCAGTCATTAAATTTTAATTTAAGATACAGCTTTGAATGCACCCCTTCCTCAAAACCTGTTGTAAATAATGTATTTGTGCTTTACAATTCAATCTGATAAATGCAGAAAACATTGATCACCAGTTTGATTTTCTCTGCACTATGGCTATAAATAAAGAACCCCAAACATTTTATAGTATTCCGTAAAGAAAAAGAATCCTTCCAAAACATAGCATACACTAAATTTGCCATGAAAGTGTTATTTGGGGCTTACAGAGTTGTTGCTTAGTGACTCTTCTGGATATACTTAAAAGCTGGATTGGCGAAGACAGTTTATTTTTTAAGTGCTTATTGTTGAGAGCACATAGGTAAAGCTTATGAACAGCAAATTGATTACTTTACAAATAGACACAGCTATCATTATGTAAAGGCTGCAGCTGGAGCCAGTACAGCTTAAAACAAAATTGTAAGCAGAAGAGCAAAATGAAGAAGAATGAATCTGATTAACCTCTCTCTTACCTAATTTCTAGCCCTTTTGGCTGGACTGCACTCTCAACAAACATTTTTAACACGTGGGATTGAGCCAGTTGTGCTATCTGAACTTACTGCCTGACATTTTCCGTTATTATAACCTCTTTTCAACTGTTTACTTTCCCAGTGTCCTAGTCATCTAAAGATTTTTTTATACTGGCTATCTAATCTATGTACACCTCATTCTAAAGGTTTCTTTTAAAAACCTGTGATATGACATGCAGTATTCTCTACGTGGTCTTAAAAGCCTATAATCAGGACTGGCATATCAAACACAAAGACTTCACATCAAAAATCAAAGTTCCTTGACAAACCTCATTCTGTTTGTATATTTTACAATACACTGTGGTTACAGTTTCCACGAGCTGACTGTTACATTCAGAGAATTACTGTGGATCTCTGGGAATTAACGTATGGCTACTTGGAAATGGAGAAAGCTGGTTTAAGTATACCGGACTAATCTGTTGTCAAACTGGATTTTCCGTCAAGTGGGAAAGAGGTTCCTGCTACCTGTAGTGTACCTGGAGTTTGTGATACGAGTTCACGGTACTTTGTCTTCAGCAGTGCTGCGAGTGAAAGGCATCACGCTTCCCTGCTGCTCATTCTCCCAGTCTTTGCTCCCCCTCTTTGTGGTGGCACAGCTATTTGTCTTCTTCCTTGTACTGGTGGAATGAACGGGACTGGGGAATAGAACTGACTAAAAAAATAAATCTAAAGAGGAAGATAATTGTTTCGGGTCTGGTTTGGTGTTGTCTGGGTTGTAGTTCTGCCAAAGCAGCAGTTTCATTGTCCAGTTGAAGAGACATGGGTATGGTCTGTGGAAGAAAGAAGGCAGTACTGCTGGAAGCATAACTAAAACCACAACCTGAGGGACCACCTACCTCTGACAGTATGTTCCCCGTTTTTTTCCTTCTGCTCAGAACCTGCTTCGTGTAATGCTGCAAAACAAAAGAGCATTTGTGCAATGCACCACTGAACGATGTTAAATATTTTGAAAGCAACCAAGGAACTCTCAAACTGAGCATTCAAAATTAATGGATTTTTTGTATGCTTTATTCCCTGCCCTTAGAATAAGGATAATGCCAATACTTTGCCTTAGCTCATAGAAATGTTGTGAAAATAAATTAACTTTTACATAAAACTTAGCTGTGATTCATACTAAGCACTGCAAAAAACGTCCAAAAGGAACAGTTACAGTTCATTGAGCAGCAGTTAAGGCAGATCAGCCTCATGCAAAAGTGAAATGAACACTATCACTTTGCTGCTCTAACAAAACATTCCCTGTTCTGAGTACTGCTCAGCTTGAGAACAATAATGATCTTATAACTAAATATTTCTGATCAATATGATAATTCATATGTATCAAGACAACTAAGATTGCCTAGGCAATTTTAATTTTCATTAAACTCAGCTAAGTTTAATACTCCAACCTTTGAATACTCCAACTTTGCAAACTCTGTCCTTTTAAACACAGGTTTGTTTGTTTATCTGTGCACAGATATTAGGTTCGCTTTGTAACGTATTTGTTTATCTGTGCACAGATATTAGGTTCGCTTTGTAACGTATTTGGTAATGAATGAGAAATAGGGATTTTCTCCTCAACATATTGCACCTTATATCCTCCTCTAAAAATCCTTCTTGTCTCTCCAGGTCCTCTGTCATTTGCTTGTCACCATTCTACTCTTCTGCAAGTTCTCTTCTTTTACTTGCAGGGACCCGCGTTCTGCCACAAATGTCATGTCTCTCCTCTCTTAACTTCTGCTAGTGACAGCAGAGATGAAGATCAGAGAGAGTGGTAACTGCATTCTCCCACAGCTAAAGTCTTATTGATAAGGCAGGAACAAAGGAAGAAATTTTGTATTTTCCCCTGCAGCATGCTGCATTGCTGCTGAGGGGAAACTGCCGTAACAATGTTTTCCCTACAACCATATTTTTTTCCCTTCCAATACAGCTTTACTGAGCAGTGTTTTTGCTTGTGAAACTCCCAACCCATCATGTAACAGATATCTGCTACTTGGTCCTCCACACATTTCACTCCAGGAGGAAATACTCTGGCTTTCATACTCCCGTAAAGTCAGCGTTAAGTGCTGTTGAAAACACCCCCCCCTCAACTTTCATGGCTGCATCTATCATAGTTATTAAAATAAAAAGGTAGACTTTCCACAACAGCTATGATAAAGGAAATATATTCTTGACATACCCTTGTAGCACCAAAACCCCCATAAATTTGGAGCAGTGTTGACACTAGCATCTTTTAAGAACAGCTGTACACTACCTTAAAGCACACTCAGTTGTCCTTCTTTCACTTACGAAGGAATGGCTACATCTGGAAGGAAAATTTGAAATACTCTTCCAGATATAAAAAAATCTGTCCAAACTGTTAGCATGCTAAAATAAGTTTGGGATCCTCTTCTGGGTAAAGGCTTAAAACAACAATTACTTTTTCCAATCACATGCTATCAACGCAGTCCTAACCATCATTAATACCCAATCACCTACGTGTTCAAAGACCATTAATGTCAAGGTACCCTTGATGGTCAAAAGTCTGCATAGACTTTAGATCCTCTTGTCCCTTTTCTTTTCAGGATATAATTTCACTGTTTGCCTGTGGTGAAGCTGTCTTAGTATGCCCTCTTGCCCTATTTCTAGTTCTCCTACAAACATCTGAAAAACTACATCAGAAGGGCAGCAAAAGGGAACAAGTGGATGAGAATTTAATAATCCAGGTTTTCTGCTGCTGGTCATAAACTGTGAAGCAATACCTGGGGGTACTCAAGATACTTTTCCCAGCCCCGCTCTTTGCTACACTCCACATGACTTTCAGATGGTAATCTAAATATGGCTAGACCTTCATTAGTCCTCACTGGCTTGTCCCATGAGTTTCTGCTTTTGCTGCCTTCAGGTTCTTTCTTTCTCCCCTGGTTACAAAGTTTGAAAAACTTTAAGGAGTGAAGACAAGGACCCAGCAGATTCAGAAACCTCATTCTAGCCTGGTGGCTGTGCTGTGATGTGGTCTTCTTTGTACTGGATGATGAAATGATGTTAGAGTTCGCTTGCACTGTGGATCTAACAATGGTAATAGCTCAGCTACAGATTTTTGTGTCAATGCTTTAAGATGAGACACTCAACAGGTCATTCAGAGTTACATGCCCAGGCCATATAAGAGGGTTACCAAACAGGTTTACCCCATAGCAGGAACAAAACTGTGCTCATTTAGGCAGTCATCCTAGTCATCTCACAAGCACAGACTGTGCTTAGCTGGTTTGTAGATTTATTACAGAACCCTCCGTAGCAGGGCACTACCACTACAGCCTCTACCATGCCATCATGACTACCAAGGCAGCTGGACATGGTGCTGGAAAAACAGCAGCTGGAGCTCTGAGAGCTGCTTATGCCCCACTTTACTAATGCTGGAGTTGCTGCACAGGTGTTAGCAGTGGTTCTGTAACACAGAAGCACAGGAGACCCTGTGGACCAGCCATCGCAGATAAAGCCAGAACTCTTAATTTGGAAGTCATGTACCTTAAAACAATCGATCACAGAACTTAGTCACATAGAACTCGTTATTTTTCAGCCTGTTTAATTAAAACTGCCGTCTTAAATTATTTTGGTAGGAATTTTATCACCAAAAGCTGTTCTTGTGCTTATGTGCAGCAGTAGTTTTCTTTGTTTTGAGATTTCTAGTGGTTCTTAAAATGATAGCTCCCTGTCAATTAGATCACACAAAAAAAATAATGACAATTTAAACTGTGGATAAATTTTATTTCATTTCTTATTTAAACTCACTACTCCTAAACCCCCACCTCACACTCATGGTTTAAATGCAAGAATCCACTAATGAAAGTATTTAGATCAACTAAGAAAAATTATTGGTCACTTAGTGTGACCTGGCCTTCTCTTAAATTCTGAGTTGGTGAATGGATGAATAAAGCTCAAGGCATAAATCTCAAGTAAACTGCAGGCTGCGCACATACGAATTGTGAGAAATAAGCAGGGCCTACACTGAAAGACAAGGACTTCAAAGCAGGACAAAAGAGTTCCTCAATTCCTCTTTTGGGGCAGAGAGTCCTTTGTCGCAAGTGACTGAAGAATGCTACACTGGTCCTAAGAGAAGCAGCATATGTTCAGAGCTTCTTAAAACTGGGACAGCTTGCCACCAGGTACCTTGTCCATACTCTCCTACAACTGTATTGGTTGAAGATAATTAAAACTGTATAAGCAATCTAAGTTTGCAACTTTTTGGGACTAAAAGACTCTTGAATATACAAGCTGAACCGCTGTTGAGCTTCTGTGTACCTCAGACCACTCAGGGTATGTGGTCACTGCTAGATAATAAATCTAAGTAAAATTAGGAAGAATTTGAACATTAATTGGACTTGTCTTCCAACAGATAAAGCATCTATTATTTATATATGGATTTTTTTTTTGTGGAGACTGTCAGGAAATACAGGAACATCAAGTTACCCCCTTAGGGACTAACATAAACTTTTAACCCCTTTTTTTTTTTTTTTTTCAGGTTGATGGAGCCACAGACCCGTTAAAACCGACGTGAGCTTTTCC
>VZSZ01003365.1:77449-89104 GCA_013398815.1 Ibidorhyncha struthersii | reverse complement strand
TTTTTTTTTTCAGAAAAGGCTGTGTGGGCCTTACTACTTTCTTCCCTTGCAAAACTTCTAATTTATGAACAGATTATGCATTGGCTGAGTTTTAAATCAGGCTCTCATGAGCTGCTGTCTTGTATGCAGTGCACTTGTAGGCTCTGTATAGTTTATAGCTTGTTTGACGCTAAATAGCCTGAGTAGAGTTAGTGTATGCAGTTTAAACTTGAATTTTGATTTTTGTTTTCCTTGAAACAATTTCTAGTAGTAGTACTCCTGTTTAAATCCTTGTAATGAGGGTAAGCTAAAAATAATATCGTATACTTGCAAATTATTTTTTTATAAAGCTTTACTTTGACTTAAGCAAGTGAATTTGTTCTTTGTATTGCTTCTTCATGAAAGCAGAACTTTCTTTACAAGATGACTGTTGTGAATTACCAGTTCTGAAAGAACTTTATTTCCTGTTTCATACTCCTTTGGTACTTAAAAATAAAAGCAAATCACCCACAAAAAACCCAAAGAAAAAAACAGAATGAAGAGTTTTGCTAAAATGACATTTATGTAGTATGTGCAAGATTTGGGGGTGGATGTCTCTGGAATTAAAATCAGGATTTTAAGTCCCCATGTACAGTAGAAAAATGTACATGAGTGGATACAATGAGGAAATCAGTGACTGTAACATTACAGCTAACAACAGCTGTTGTTCAGGGATATGCTGATGCAATGCTAGATTTTTAATTCCAGTGAATTGGAAACAAGGATTCATTCTAGTTATCTTAATCAAATATTGCTTGAAAATTATAAATTTAGGGTGCTAAATGATACATCAATAAATTAAACACTAGCATTTGGTACTTGTAGGCTCCCTATAAGACCAGTTAGCTTGCAAACATACAGACATGAGTCGCACAAATAATTTGCATAGTAGGCAATTAATTGTGAAAGTTGCTGTAGTTCTACCAATCTTAATAGGTTGGTTGTCAAGTAACAGTGCATTGTGCAGTTCATCTGGTGAAAGTGCTAAGCATAGCAGTCTTGGCTGAAGAATAATTATAGGTTCTGTCCTGTTTGCTTTAAGTCTAACACCTTTCATTAGTAGAGGCAGTAAACACAGAGGGCAGCATGGTGAAGGAAGTTATGAAAGCAGGTGCTCTCCCGATCAAGCATTTTATTGGTACATGATGTGCTTTCCAAAAAACTTTGAATATTGAGTTAACTTCCTGTGCTTAAGGTGTGGAAATCTCAGTGGAAGAGGAGTGATGGAGTAGGAATGGGTTAGATGGCAAGCAAAGGGAAGAGAATCCTCACCCCTTTAGAGGCAAATAGACTTGGTCAATGGAAGCCAATCTATTGCGGTAAACCATAAAAATAGCAGTTAAGTAATTGGTAAAGTGTCTGTGTTTGCTGCTTGTCACGTTATATAGAAACATGAATATCAGAATCTTCTATACTGGCTTTGCCCCGAACTACTTACTTAAATCTTCCAAGTAAGCAGGAACTCTGAATGCTATTCAGACTATGAAAACAGTAGTTAAACACTTTTAGTGTTGTATGAGCAAAGTTTCTTAATTGAGTGATTTCGTATATGTACCAAACATCGTCTGTCTTCTTTTTTTCGTTTATGATAAACTCTTGTATAAAGGGGATCTCTTCTTTAACTAAGGTGTTTGTCTTGTTGCAGAATATACTAGTGCTTAGTTTTTTCAGGGGTAGCCATATCATTATGTTAAGCAGTTTTAACTTAGAAGGAGAACAGTAACAATCAGTTTTCGTGATGCGTCATATACTTGTGCATCATGGAGTTTTGTAGACTTCATGTTTCGATTTCAGATTTCATATCTTTACGATGGTTGCTGATACACCCTGATCTTGACTTTGGTATTGCAGAATAGGGAATTTTGATTTTATAGACTCCCTTAGGTTGGAAGGCAACTCTGAAGATTGTCGGGTCCAAATCCGTGCGTAGAGTTGAGTCAGCTGTAGCAGACTGCTCAGGATGTTGTCCAGCTGAGTTTTTAATTTATCCAGGGATGGAGACTATACAAGCTCTTTGGGCAATTGGCCTAGTATTTAACCACCCTCAGAGTAAAAGGATTTTCCTTGTGTTAAAATGGATTTTTCTGAATTTCAGTTTGTGCTTATTGTCTCTTGTCCTCTCATTGCATGGCGGTGAAAAGAATCTGACTCTGTTGTCTTTACTTGTTGTAAGATGTAAGATCACTTGAGCCGTCTTGTCTCTAGGCACAGTGGTTCCAGCTCTCAGGCACTCTGTGTATCACAGCTGCATGTTGTGGTTTAGGCCAAGTCTTTCCATTACGTTTGTCGTCCTTTGGACTCAGGCCAGTATGTCAGTGTTTTGTACTGGACAGCACAGAACTGGACGCAGCACTCTAGATAGGGTGTCGTCAGCGGGGAAGGACCGTTTGCCCCCAGCTACTGGCAACAGCCTTCCTAGTGTAGCCCAGAAGGCTGTTGGCTTTTACTGCAAGGGCACATTGCTGGCTTATGTTCAATTTGCTATCCACCACAGCTCTCAGATTTTTCTCTGCAAAAATGCTTTCTAGCTGGTTGGCACCAGTGTGTACTGGTGCCTGGAGTTACTCCTCCCCACGTGTAGGATTTTGCATTTCTCTTTGTTGAACTTTGAAGTTCTTGTCTGCCCTCGTCTGTAGGATGTTGTGAGTTTCCTCTGAGTGCAACACAGCCCTGTGTTATGTCCTGGGTTTGTATGTCTGCAGACTTGCTGCAGGTGCATTCTGTCCCATCATCTGGGCTGTGAATGAAGATGATAAACTGTGTTGGCCCCAGTATCAGTCAGTGGAGTACTCTGCTAGTGATTGCTCTCCAGCTGGAGATTGTGCTGCTGGTCACAACCCTTGGAGCCCAGTGGTTTACCCTACTTTCAGTCCTCCTCACTGTCCAGTTGTGTTGGCTGTACTTCACTGGTTTGTATATGAGGATTTTATGGGAGGTGGTGTCAAAAGCCTTACTTTCTTGCTTTTCTTTTCCAGGTGCTGTTGAAAAACCTAACAGAAGTCAGCACATGCAGGATCATTTTGAAGGGTATTCTAGGAGTAGAGGTAGGATTGCATGGTTAAAATGTGTAGTTTTGGGCGTGATTAAAACTTCCTTTTGGACAAAACATTTAGAATGGAGGACCTTGCAACTGCTGTCAGAGCAGATTCTGGTAATTCAAATTTTACTGTGTTGGTATAGCAGTACTGTTGCTGAGTTGTGCGATTCCTTATGGAAAACAGTAGCTACACCTGTCCTAAGCTTTGGTAATTTTAATTCATTTTCTTCGTCTTATAAAAGGACACCTTTCTTACGTGGTGTGTTTTTGTTGAGTGGGAGGTAGGCTACAGACCTGAGGTCCCTTTCAGCCTGAATCATTTGGTAATCTTATGTTTGAGTTTGAAAAAAACAACAAAAAAACAAAACAAAACTGAAACAACAACAACAAAAAAGCCCAACCCATCCAAACTCAAAAGCCTACCCTGAAGTCAAAGATACGTTTGAATGTTAAGTCGATTTTTTTTTCTAATTATAGATACTGATGAATATCTGAACAGACAGTGTCAACAAGTGCGTAGATTTGGTAGCGGAAGGAATTTTGGAAACAGAGGTAACTTTCTGGAGTGTCTGTAATTTTAGTGGCTAGTAGTATTTGATACATTACATTTTTCCCTATTCAGGTACTCAGTATTGTTGTATTGGAGCCAAATAAGTATTTATGACTTGGAGGGGAATACCAGTTGTTTTTTCTGCATAGTGTAGGCACTTGGTATCACCCCTTAGTTTTGACTGTGCAACATAAAATACCCCACCATATTTGCTGGAAGGCAGGACTCTACATTTAAAATTATTGTTCTGTTTACCTCCTGCTTTGTTTCCATTCTTCCTGGAGGGGAGTATTTTTTGGATAATTTTATTGAGTCATAATGTAGTATAAAAGGCAGCTGAATAATAGTGTTCACATATATGCCATGTGAGGGAGTATACCAGTGCTCTTCTGTGGAAGGCATGAAAGTTTGCTTTCTTTAGTTATCCTTAAAGCAGTATTTATCCTCTGTCATCTTCCTGCTTATGATGGTGGGTGCCACACTTTTATACAATGCACATTGAAAACTTTAGTAATTGGTAGTTTGGCAGTACTGCTGCATATGCTTCTGCCAGTTGCTATCAGAAGCACATAGGGCAGTGGAAGCTGCTATCATGTAGCATCTGTCTAGATAGCTCTATGGCTGTAAGTCTGATTATGAAACAAGGAAGATGGAAGCTCTAGGTCTGGGCATGTTTAGCAGAAGTTCTGACCTGCAGAACAGCTGTGGAGCCACATGAAGTTATTATGTTTATTCCTTTAAGAAATTGAACACCATTTCTGCATCTCTTGGACTGATACCTATTATGGGTAGGGGAACACTAGACTTGTTTGACTAAGCAGGCAGCAACACTTTGGCAGTACTTTGGGATGATCATGAAGAATAGGTCTGCTGTAGACTCTCTGGCACTTGTGAAGTAACTCACAAGCTGTATTTAAGGTTTGGAGCATTTATGGATGTCCATATCTAGACTGTATTATTTTCTTTTTTTGATTTGGCAGAGCTCAAATGACACCTAAATTGGTATGCACCGAGCATTGGTAGAGAAGGAGCTACAGATGTTGTGGCAGGGGAACTTCTTGGTGGTGTTTAGCAGAAGATGCTCTTTGTCATTACAAGATGGTAGAACAGGTGTTCAGTTGAAGAATCAAGACTAAGGAGTAAATGATGATATAAGTCAATTGCTTAGATCTTAGATGACAGCTAAAACTTGCCAATCTAAAATGAGAAATACCTTGTTTACACATGTGGCTGTTTACTTCCTCTCCCCATCAGGAGGGGTTTAGAAATAAAAATGCACTGAATATTTGTCACTGCCTGTCCCAAACAACTGAATAAGCAATTCTGAGTAATAAAAAAATAGAAATTGATAGATCTGAAATGCAGGTTTTCAAATCCTTCCTCCGTAGGAGGCAGCATTTGCAGTACTACCTCACTTTACAGTGCTGGTTATGAAAACTGAGAAGGTACAAAAGCTGTTAGTTGTCCTGTTACTGAACCAGAGGCATGAACTGAACTGCATCATAACCAAAGAGCTGAAAGTTAGTAGCCTATAAAGCATATATGCATGTAAAGTCCAAGACTTAGTGCTTGATTCGCTTCTTGCAGGAAGCTATACTACAGGAGAGCAGTAGATTCTTCTTGTCATCATACTTTTTGGCAAAAAGTATTTCCTTTCATTTTTTCACATGTTTACACAAATCACGTGGTTTTATTTTATACAAATTCATAAAACAAGGACTGCAAAGAGTATTGCCAAATAAGACACTTGATCTGCACGTGCAAAATTTGGCAAACTAAGTTGTTTTGTGCGATGTTGTACTGCAGGTTTTCAAGAAAGGAACGCAGAAGATTCTAGTACACCATATAGAGGTTTTAGAGGATTTCCTCGTGGCTTTGGAAGAAGTGAGAGTAAGTTGTGTGTTTTTTTTTTTTTATATTGACTGTTTTTTGTGGTAACATCATACATTGGATCATTCTTTCTGGGTTTGGTTGCTCTCTGAGAACTAAAAGTATAAAGGTGACAGCTGTGAAGTAGCTTTTGTTCTTCAGCTGTGTTATGGAACATGAATGGCATATCTGAAAAATAGTATCACTGGGAATAATACAGCATAGGTTAGAGTTATAAAGAATCTGTTGGGGCTGTTGCAGTGTAGAGTTTTTGGAGTAAACAGTATTAGCTTTAAGCATAATATTTCATTATATTAACTGTAGACACTATATTCACTACACCATGTATTACTTACAGGTATTAAAGATGAGCAAAGAGACAGACCTCACTCTGATGTTTTTCGTGGCTTTAGAGGAAGAGGAGTAATTGGAGGTTTTGCAGGTGAGAAGGGTGGTGAACCTTTCAGATTTCCTCATTGCTGCTTTGTGGCAATGCAATACCTTCTTAGCTTTGCTAAATGCTGTTAATGTTAATGTGATTGTTCTCCCTGTCTGAATTAAGAACCTACTGCAAATGTTGATAGCTTGCTTGCGTGCCCTCACAAGACATGTTTGTAACTTGGATAAATTTTAGTAATTGGAATTTCAAAGCTGTTGTCTTCCATAATTTTTTTAACCTGCTGCTACTGGGTCAGTGAATGCACAGTGAAGTGGAGGTGCTAACCCCAAAATTCAAAGCAAGCCTTTAAGAACTTCCTCAGTTTTGAAATAGTCATTCTAGACTTTTCCACCCCCGCCCCACCCCAGGGAAGTATTGTTTTAGGTTTGTCCAGGCTGACAGGTGAGGTTTGTAGCTCTTGAGAGGCTGGGTCTTCCTGCTGACTTCATTCTAATGTTGGTTTTTTTGCTGTCTACAAAGGACTTTTCCCTCATGGTCCTATCTTCCTGTGCCAGTGATGATACTGTAAGTTGTAACCTATGTGTTGTGCTACCTAAAGCATAGTAATTTATCACTCGCAAAAGTCCCATAATTCAAATTAGAAATACCATTAAACTAGTGTAATGCAATGGCTGATATTCTCAGTGTAAGAGCATTTTGTGCAATACTGGTAAAAGAATTTTTCACTGTAGAAAAGATACAATGATTTGTATATGCGTTTTCAGAAGTGCTCCTTAACATCCGAAGAACAACTCAGGTGTTTATAGAGGCAACATGCTAGTTGCTTCTATAGTGGACATAGTGCATAGTGGACATAACTGCATCCTTGACTCAGGGTAGTCACTCCTTACTTTTTCATTACCATTGTATAAAGTATTAGTACATAAAGACTGTTACGGATATTGGTAGGCAACAGTTACCCTAGTCTGTATAGAGCTTAATATGGAGAGGTAATTCTTCATAAAGAGTAGTTTGCATGGGAAGTAAGAGAATGCATGTAGTAAGAGAACGTCTGGATCTAGCAGAGGAACAGAGCAAGCACTGCTAGGCTGTTGTGCTGCCTCCACCTCTGAATAGCAGTCAAGTCGCGCTAACAGAATTTGTAGAGTTGTGCTGGCTTTTATTAAAACAGTTATGCTTTTTGCATAAAAGTGATGACACACACTGTGTGTTGCATCTTTGCTTGGATTCTTTATCACCATCTTGATGAAGCTGTGGTTTTACAGACTTGCTTAAGAGTATTGCTGCTGAATAGAGCATTCCTGATCCAAGTCACATTAGTGACTGCCTCTTTAGAACTCGTATTTGTGTTTCGAGTTAATTCAGTCTTGTTGAGAGCGAGCAGTTGGATTAATATGCTGCTCTGATGCTATTCTTTTGTGCTTGCACTTCTGCAATGAGGGTGAAGGAGGCATTGCAGGGTCACTGTAGTTCTGTGATACTGTTCTTTAAATGGTCAGTCTCATGGTATTACACTCATTAATGGCTTGAGCTGCACATTTGAGTAGAGAACCTATTAATGGCTTGTGTTGTCATCTTTCTTTCCTCTTTACTCAGTCTTGTCCCTTACCTACATTTCTAGCCTCCTTATTTTTCCAGAGGGGCTGGAAGAGTTTTTTATTAAAGGTTTTTTTTTTTTTACCCTTCTTTAGAGTCAGAGAACTTCCCACACAGAGTAGCTGGGGGCTACCAGTTAGGTTTACAGCTTTTCCTATTTTGTGTATAGTAAGAGTAAGGACTTAAAATGGATTCTGGAAATGCTGCTGTAAGCTCAGTCTTAATATGGTTTTTATGTGTGTAAAACACGTGGTACTTCCTCACATTTAAGAATGAATGTCTTTGTTGCTTCCATTATCACTTGGAAAACACCCACACAATAGGTGGATGTCAAGGTCAGAACTTCATGGAGTGGTTGTTATAAATGTGTGGCTGTTGAAATAACACAAAAGTCTTCTGATTGAAATTCTTTGATAACTCTTGAAAAATTACTGTGATGACACTGAAGTTTGTGGCTATGTCTCTCTAGTTAGAAGTTGGTTATATAGCAGAAAATAAGCATCTGCTGATTTTATGGAAAAGTTGCATGGTTCTTAAAACCAAGATACTGTAACGGTAATCATGTGTGAATTTCTTGTTACAATATTTTGTTTATAATTTTTAGGGGAAAAACCTCACTTAAGGGGTAACAAAACAATGTTATAAAACACTCTGTGGCACTTCAATTTCTTGTTAAAGATTTCTTGTTATAGACTCCTGCTCATGAGTCATCTCAAGTGAATATAGACAACTATATCTGCCCCTGCAAAGCATATGCTGGATTTAGGAGGGATCATTCCTCTTGGTTGTCTTTAAATACAACTTGCTTTATCTAGACATCTTGTGATGGCCATTTCATAATCTAGGATGATTGCATTTGATTTGATAAGGGACTTCATACAAGTCAAGAACCAGATCTCATGTGTGAAGTCCCCAACAAGATGTTGGTTTAATTCCTTGATTTTCTTACTGCAAGGTCCTGCTAAGCTCAGTGTTCTGACATTGTCTTTCTGCCCTTTAAAACATAAATATGGCGTCTTTGTCTTCTGGCTTTTTGTTACTAAGCTTTCATTGCTTACTTAAATATTTCCACTCATTCTACCAACCGTATCAAGACCCACTGTTGAGTTTTCTGAGTGCCTCTAGGAGTTTTTCACTAAGGTTCTTATTTAGATTTTCTCTCAAATGAGCTATTTAATCCTAAAAGTAATTAACTCTGAAATACTTTCTTTAACAGCAGCTCACAGAGAATGCAATGAAGAAATAGGTTCTGAAAGAGCTTCTTCACAAGTAACATGCCAGTTCTAATTTTCTTGTAACTCAAGAAACGTTCTCTTACTTAAAGTAGCTGGAAGTAGTTGGGCAAGAAAGAAGGTAGTGATATGGGAAATGCATAACTATCTGAAAACTGTTCATGTAACATGAGTTGCCAAGCAACTACTGTTAAACTTAGTATGTTTAAACTTCAGTCATCTTTAAATTACTGGGAAACACAGTAGTGTTTAGGTGAGAATGACCCACTTTTTTGAATGGAGTGCTCTAGAATTCCTCTGTTGCTGTCTGTTTCTTCTTTCTAATGGTAAAGCTTACCTATATGAAAAGTGTTAAGAGAACTTAATTGGGAATAATGTAGGCATCTAAGTGATGATAGTCATTAAAGCAAACCATGGAGGAACAGTAGATTCTCACTTTCAGATGCTATAGCATCTGGGATGCTATTTCTGGGAAGCAGGCATGATGTGTTTTACAAAGTGCAATCCAGTAAATAGAATTTTATGATTTGTATCTGCAGGAGATGAGGTTGAAATAAATGATAAATAATGGCTGGCTGACACGTATTGAAGGTGTCAGTTGGGACAATGTATTAGAATGTTTACTTACCTGCAGTGTGTTCTGCAAAAGACTTTAGCCTCATTTTGCTTTTCTTTTACTCTTGAAATGCAAAAAGACAAACAGTGAACTCCTGATGTCTGTATGAATAACTTTCGATCTTGACTCTTCCTCATTTGTGGTCCCTGTGAAATGACTTCTGCTAACCTTTTAGTGAGCATCAAATAATTAATTTTATACCTCTGAGTTTATTAGCTTGAAAAATACCTTAAGGAATACAGAAATGTAAATGTACTGCCATGAACAGATTAATTTTATCCTTGTGTGTTAATAAATGCAGGATAATTTATAGTGTAATGAGCTTTTGTGGTAGAATTGGGTTTTGCATGGTGGTAAAGTACAGCTCTTCAAAGTGTGGTCCTTAAGCAAATGTGAGACAAGAATGTATTACAGAAGTCTGACTTATTTGTAAGTGAATTTTAGGCCTAGCACTGTAAAACTAAGTACTAATAGAATTCATTTATGAAATTTCTTGCCTTCTTGGAAAGTGAAGTTTAAATGACATCCCACTTAACTTCAATAACTCTATACTTCATTTTACAAAATAGTTTAGTTTAAGTTTTCTTTACATTGTTCATGAACTTGAATGGTTATGTTGTTAAGGTCCAAAGGTGACTTACGTGCCCCCTCCTCCACCTGATGAAGAACAAGCCATCTTTGCACGTTATCAGACAGGAATTAATTTTGACAAGTATGATGAAAACATTGTAGAAGTGTCAGGACTTGACCCTCCGGCACCATTACTGGTTAGTGAACTCCTTAATCTCAGTTCATGGGATGTATGCCGAGTCTATTATTCACTGCTAATGAAAATTATTAATAAAGATCTCAAATCTTGTAGACGCTACTGTTTGGAAGGAGATGCTGCCTGTTTGAAAGATAGAAATTTGAATTCAAAATGACATTGACAAGGTACAGAAATGGCCCAGAGAACGTAGTACTGGGTGGACAGGAAGTATAGTCCTTAAACTGCAGAAAAATGCCAGTTTAGATATGAGATAAAGGTCTCTTTGACAGCAGTTTCTGGGAAGGCTGGTAGAGTCATCTTTTTGAAGTCTGTTACTTGGGGGTTCTTTAGCAGTGTAAATGAACACTTGTTGGAATAATTTTCATTCGGACAGAGAGGTGTTTTTGAAGACATTCCTAGCCCTGTTTTCTGTGGCTGCTGTTTATTGTTTAAAAGTAATGTATAATTTTGCTTCTACTCCATACCAGGTGGCTAATGTTTCAAAAAAAAAAAAAAAGCTATTTTTAGGAGAAGAATGAGGGAGAAGGGCAGAAGGGGTAGTAGCACCTGTCTTGAAAAAGAAGATGCAGAGTTTTTTTCCCCATCCATCTTCTGACAGGTTTTCTCACTGAAGTTTAACTGATTTTGTTGTGTATGATGCTTGTTGGTCCTGGATAGGGATGTTGCTTTAGCTTCCTTACTAGTTTTAGCACAGAGATTGTGTATTGCCTACATGAAATGAAACTAAAGAGTTTTAGTTTGTTTTCATAGCGTGCCATGATGTGAGCTTACTTGCTTCAATCCAGATATGTAGCTTCTGAGCAGCTTTCTCTCAAAGCTTATGAGACCAACTGAATGCCTTCATTGGCCTACAAACAACTTTACTTGAAGGTCTAAGCAGGTTAAAGAAACTTCGGGGCTTTTACCTGTGGGAACCTTGGCCATCTAGCTGACTGATGAGACCCCCCTCAAAAGTTAATACTTTTTAGTGTCTGGATGTCTGTATGCGATGGTAAGCATCTCAGTTTTTAAACTTTAACTTCTGTGGTTGTGTACTCTTAATAATAATATTTTTTTTCTCTTACAGGCTTTTGAAGAAGCTAACCTCTGTCAAACTTTAAACATAAACATTGCTAAAGCTGGATACTCCAAACTTACTCCAGTGCAGAAGTACAGCATTCCTATTATACTGGCAGGACGGGATTTAATGGCATGTGCCCAGACAGGGTCAGGAAAAACTGTAAGCATTTTGTGTAGTAGTCATACTTATGAAGTGTGTGACCATGAACTTTTACGTGGATGCCTGAGTCTTCCATGTGCCAAATGCTTCACAGCTTGTTGTCTAATGATTTGACTTGCACTGCAATGGCAGGCGTAGTATTAAGTGCAGATATGAATTATGGATGGGTTGTCACATTTTTGGGTTGAATTTCTCTTTAAATTCAGTCAACGAGCGTCTTGATATGCAGGGCAGTCTTCAGAGCTACAGGTACAGATTCAGAAGTATAGGCAGTCATAGAAACTGCTGATGAGAAAAAAAACCTCAGCAGTTCCAGTGTTGGGGTTTCTTTCTGTGTTGTGTGGGTTTT
>VZSZ01003365.1:60987-73818 GCA_013398815.1 Ibidorhyncha struthersii | reverse complement strand
AAGAAATTCTTAACTGTGAGGGTGGTGAGACACTGGAACAGGTTGCCGAGAGAAGTTGGGATACCCCATCCCTGGAGGTGTTAAAGGCCATGTTGGACAGGGCTTTGAGCAACCTGGTCTAGTGGGAGGTGTCCCTGGCTATGGCAGGGGGGTTGNCAATGAAAAATGAAATCTGGTGGGCTAAGTTAGACTTCCTTCTGCTCGTTCAAGCAAACTTTATGCTTGGAGTCTGTCTCTAACTTTAGGAGGTACCATCATGTTTGCCTGTCTACATACTAAGCATGTTATTAAGATTAGCTTCTTAATCTCAAACTGTTCTAACTATATACTTAGCTCTACTAATTATGATATTTTAAACTAGATAGATTATTTCACGGTAAAATAGCTTTTGAATTTAGAAAGTTTATGCTTCAGCTGCTCTGCAGTAAAATCGAGGAAACCTACATTTCAGGGGCAGTTAAACAATATCAGGGTGCGAAACTGTTGCCTCTAAAAACTGCGTGTGTATTTCTCAGTTCAGATTCGTGATATTCTTAAACTCTGGTTTAGGGCTATGAAGTACATATATTAATTGATATTGAATAAATGTTGAAATGTCACGAGTCCAACCTGTTTCTATTCTTGACTACAGCTGTCTGAAAAGTTCCAGTTAAACCTGGTAAAAAGTTACCAGGTTTATCTGAATCACTGTTGTTGCATATGAAGCTTAATTAGTATATTCAAGAATAGACAGTTTGAATTTGAGTTAAAATACTCATTGCATGCATGTGAAGCCCTTAGCAGGAGGTTATAGAGATAGCTTGTAAACTTGCTCTTCAGCTACATAAGGTATTTTTTGCTTGTAGAGGTGATTTTCTACAGGAGAAGAATATCTGATGTAGCTCTATTCAGTAGATCTAAACAAAAACCTTAGTAGGATGAGCACTGAGCAGTTCAGTGTTTGAAGGGGTTTGTAGTCTAATGCATGTGTGGCATACTGCATGGCCAGTGTGATTGGTTGCTTTACAAATACGTGTGTATTGGAGTTTTTTTGCACTGTCCTTCCAAGGTGTGGAAAGATTACTTCCGAGGACGTAAAAGCATGTAGTTGGTGATTCTGCTTTCTCTAAGTATGCTGTCAAAAGGGGACAATTTTCTAATGCCGTTTTGGCTCTTATTGCTGGTAACTCTCAGCTGAAGAGAGAGGGAAGAACGCAGGTGCAATGAAGTATTCTTTCCAAGCACGCCACCTCTGCAGCCTCTGTTATGTAGTATTAAATGGGAACTTTGAGCTTGTGGTGAGTGAGTTTCTGGTCTTGAGTCCTGCTTTTGGTTATAAGATGTGCTGTATGGTGAAGGAATTGAGCAACTCCATGCTGGTGTATAGTAGATCTGATGATTTTTTTACATATTTTCATGAAACAATACTGTTTGCATACTTACATAATTAATCCTTTTTTTCTGCTGTTTATAACAGAACTTGTATAAGGCCTGTTGTGATCTATGGAGGTACACAAACAGGCCATTCAATTCGTCAGGTAATGCAAGGCTGTAATATACTATGTGCCACTCCAGGAAGGCTCCTAGACGTCATTGGAAGAGAGAAGGTAAGATCTTAAAACTTAATCTGAACTCTCTAAACACTCAGCTTTTTATGGACTGGTTTTGATTCTTCAGATTCGATAGATGCAAAGAGAGCAATGAAAACCAGTCAGTATGCTGCCTTTATACAGGCACTTACATAAAATACAAGCGAGCTTTTCTTGGAATATCTCAATACCATGAGGTTTTTGAAAGAGTGGTGTGAATCCAGATGTCTTCAATCCCTTTCAGGGCCCACTAGAAAATACCAGTCTAAATCAAACTGGCTGCAGTGCTCTTGGCAATTAAATTTTATAGTTTAAATACATGGAACACCTTCTGTTAGTTCGTGTGGAAAATTCTGTAGCAGACTTTCACTTGATGTCCTGTTTGTTTTACTACAATAGCTTTTTATCTCTCTGGAACTATGTTAGTATTTATTCTGTGAATGTTCTAATGTTGATTTTATTCAAAATACAGAAAATCCACGTGTAACATTGTATTTGAATTTTTATTTTCCCAGCCATTATAAGTTCAAATCTAAATTGCTGCGTATTATAATGGTGGCTCAGTGATGCTGCACTGCAAATGAATTTTGGAAAAACACTTCTTGATAATAAACTGGAGTTTAGCTTTCTGTGGTTCTCAGGCTCCTAGTCAAAGTGGCAGTCTTGGTCAGCATCAGTCAAATTGTAATGTCCTTATTAATGCTTCCTGACATAATTTTTTTCAGAACAAGGAATTTTTTGAGAATGTGCGAAGGTTACGGGAGAACCTTTCTAAAACTTGGACATAATTTCAAAATGGATGTGCTGAATAATATTTGATCTGTCTCGGTCTATCTTGGTTTACATTGCTGGAAGAAGTTCTGAAGCACTTCAGTGCAAATGAAAAAAGTTAAATAGAGGTTGAGATGCAAATAAAACATAATGCACATAAGCTTTTAGTTGCGAATAATTAACTTCTACTAGAAAGAAATAAGTAAAAGTTGGATTTTGGCAATTAGGACATTCTGTAAGTGTATACTGTCAGTGAACCAATAAAGTTTTTCTTTTGCTTAAATACTTGCAGATTGGTTTGCATAATGTGAAATATTTGGTGCTAGATGAAGCGGACCGCATGCTTGATATGGGCTTTGGGTTAGATATGAAGAAGCTGGTTTCTTACCCAAGCATGCCACCAAAAGACAAACGTCAAACACTAATGTTTAGTGCCACTTTTCCTGAAGAAGTTCAGAGGTGAGTAAAGTAAAAATGTAAATATGTCTGACAATGTACTTGTATAGAGCTAAATGTCTGAAGAGCACTCCTTATGTTTAAAAGCTTATAAACTTGCTAGAAGTTACTGAAAAGCTATGATGTTAACTTTCCTTGCTAAAGATTTTGCTTTTTTTAGGTAGCAGAACTAATAACTTGCATAGATTAACTGCTTAATTTAGATGGGGACTCTAAGGAAACATAAGAAGTTTTTCTGCAGAAGTGGAACTTAAAACCCTTCAGAAGTTCTCATACTGCCCCTGTTTGTTTCTTGTCTGTCCCCCACCACATCTGTGCAAGCTCAAAAACAGTGATCTTGCTGTTTCACAAGCAGCGGTGGTAGTGCTGTCTTTGTCACCAGGACATAATACAACCGGGCATCCCAATTACTGCTCAACTCACCAGCCTTTCTGGTACACAATTCTTTTTTACATGCATAAGTGCTATTTGGTTTTGGTAGTTTTAAAGCTTCCACAAATGGACTTAGGATATATCTTGCAGCTCTACTACTCACTACCCTTAAATTTCCACTTTTCAGACTGAGAGAACAGTCTTCAACAGATGGTAGTGGGATTGCTGAGCCTGGGAGTAACAGAACAAAACATCCTGTTCCCTGTAGATGGATGGAAATTATTCAGTCTTTCCACTCTTGAAGAGACAGGCGTCTGAATACTCATTCTTAAATCAGAGGAGTCTAAACTTCAATTTGAGCTGTTGATGTAATTTTGGTGGCTTTTGTGGTAGGGATACTGTTGTGACAGTATAGATAAAAAATACTGGTAAGCATATTACAGTTTGAGAGCATGTAAACTGAACAGACCATTGCAGTGAAGTGTGTTGGTACTTCAGCAAGTTAAATCCTGACAATGTTCTTCTGGCCTTCAAAAAGCCTGACATATATTTTCTCCCCACCTAAAAGATCTTCAGTAGCTAACCGTCCTGAATAAGAGAGAAAAATGGGCTGCTTTCTCCCATTCAGTCACTTAATACTGACAGCTACTGGGGAGATGAATTACCTTTCTTCAAGTAGAGTTAGATTCACTTCAAACTTGGTCTCAAGTAGTCTGTTGTGGCTTTGATTCCTCAGTCAATTTTTTCAGAAATTTTTTTGTATTGAAAAAAGATCTTGTAGTGAACTTGTAACAGCCTTGTTTCCGCAGCTGGGAATCAAGCGTTTAGATGATACCGTACATGAGTGTGGTTCATGTTCATGCCATGTGTTTATTGTTTGTGTGGAAATGTGATCTCATTTTACACTGCATCTTGGGAAAAGGTGTGGTGTGTCTCCACTTTTAAGATGCACAGTATGCTCTCATTGGGTGAGGTTTTGGGATTGAGAGAGGAATCTTGATCTAGATCTGTTGTCTTTATCAATGTGTTTTTGCTAATTCTCTTGCTATGTGTTTTTGCTATGTGCTGAGGGATGAGTAAAGAGTACTGTAACTACCAGCATCTGAAAGGAGGAGACCCCTTCAACTGTGCAAGATGCTTACTGTCTGCTTCTGTTTAAGGGGGGGGAGGGAACACCACCAAAAAAAACCCACCAAAACCAAGACATACCTTTCTGCTGTCAGTCTTGCAGGATTTACGAGTGCTGGTAGAAGACTTAGAAACCAGCGTGCTTGGATCGTGGTTTGGAAGTGCATGATAACATTCTTGTAACTCTTTGAAATTGGAATGCCTAAAGGTGATGTTGTCATTTTAGAGAGTGAAAACCTTTCTTGTCTGGAGTCAGTTTCTTTCCTGGATTTTACTGCCTTTCTGATTCTGTAGTTGGGAAAGCTAATGTTTTCCCATACTCTGCTATCAAAACAATTTTGACTTCAGTAGTATAGGACAAGGTGCATTCTCCAGTCCTGTTGTGTTCAGGCTCTCCTGCTCTACTTCTTCAGTGAGTGTAATCAGATTTAGTTTTAACGTATCATTTGGTTTTGTACCTGAATTTGGGTCTCTGCTGGTACATAAGCCTTTGGTCTGATCATCAAGGCTCTTCCAGTACACATGAGTTGGGAGAACCGTGCATTTCCTAGCTGACTGGTGAACTTCAGCTTACCATTTGGGGCTTTATATCTACCATTAAAAGGTCTTTTCTTTCTTCCCTCCTTTGCTGTTTTTTGTTCACTGATCAGTTTTTCAGAGAGCTTAAACTTGCACTTTACCTTCAATTTAGAACTACGTCTCTCTGACATTGTAAACCAGTCAGATCTTAAGACCAAACACACTTAAATTTCTCATAACTTGTTTATTTGTTATGAAAAACAGCATTTCAGTGGCAATTACACCAATAAATCAGGTGTGGGATTCAAGGCCTTAGGGCAGTCCTTTAACATTTTTAAGACTTTCTCCTTTTCTAGGAATTTGTTCTAAAACTTGAGTTTGCCTGTTTTCAGTTAAAGGTTGACTTGTTTGCCATCTGAATTTTACTGTGATGGAAGCTGCTTTGTGTACACTGGCCATGAAGCACATTTGCGTATTGATAAGTTAATACAGTTTGGTAAAACTCTTGAGTATTATGGGACATTCCAAGGAATTACCTATTTTGGTGAGTTTGATCTCAGATAAGATCACCTGTGTAAGGGATAACTGAAGAGGAACACTGAACAAAATTTGACTTTTGCCTATGGCAACTGATAAATAGATGTCATGTAATAAACGGTGTGTTTTAAGCCGTGCTTTTCTTGAACGGTCAAAAAGGATGGAGTTGCCTCTTGGAGGCCTGTCTGGCCTGTGTAGAATTCTCCCCTGTCCCTCCAGCTAGTGATGAAATAGTGCCCTGCAAATGGTTTTGTGAGCATATGTCAGTAACTTGCTTTATTACATGCATGTAGGTGGAACTGATTCTGAAATGGCTAGAAAATGCCATGTTTGTATTATGAAAAGCTACAGGGATGTAATCAGTGTGTGCACCTTCTTATTGATCATGGTTTTTTTTTATACAGCTTTCTAGAAAACAATACAGACTTTTAGATTTTTTTTTAAAAATGCATATATGACTATTTATAGCCTCTGCCTTGTGAGGAATGATACAAGTATTTGTTGTGGGGGTTGCTTAAATATAAATGAAGCTACTTGATCTTAAGGCAAAACAAACTACGTAATAGACTTTGTGTTGCTTAATTTTCTTTCTTTTCAAGGCTGGCTGGTGAATTTTTGAAAACTGATTATTTATTTGTTGTTGTTGGACATGTGGGTGGAGCTTGTAGTGATGTTCAGCAAAGTATTCTTCAGGTTCCTCAGTATTCCAAGAGGGATAAACTGATAGAAATTCTGCGAAGCACAGGTAACTTTCCTTATTCCTAATTGTTTTCCAGGGAAGACAAAATGGCTTGTTCTTAAACGTGTGCTCTTGCTGTTGACCAGGTCATGATTCCATTCTGTTATGTGTGTTATACGCTTTACAAGACTACCGATTGAAGCTTGAACCAGACCTCAAGGAGTTCTAGGATTTTAGGCATATTTGTGTTATGGGTATTTGTTAAGGTCTCATCTCTGAGTACTAGCAAGACAAGCTTCCCACATGGTTAGTTTCTTTATGGGGTCAGTTAAAATACTTTAGCATTGGGGGTATTATGTCCAAATTACAGGTGTATTAAACTTCTTATGTGAATATTCGTTGCCTATATTTTGTTAATGGCTGGGATTTTTCTTAAGTTTTAATGCTGAAAAATAGAAGGGAGTTTGGAATTAAAAGATGGTCTGTGTACCTTGCTGTTCTGTGCTCAGAATGGCATGCTGCTTTTAGCAGCCTTTGGTAGAAAGGGAGTGCATACTTATCATGGAGAACATTTGTTTCCTGCTTTTATTGAAGAGAAAAATACAGTGTGCTTGTCTTCACCTAGGTTTCTGTGTTGTTGATCTAGAAATTTATGGGCTGAGTTTAATTAGTTCAAGATGGGCAAGAAATTACGATTGTACCTTAGAGACTTTATTCAAAACCTGTTCTGATATTAGGTGTTCATATGAGTAACTGCAACTGTGAATAGTGAAAATGCATCAGGTTTCAAACTGCAGTGGGTCTGAACACTTGTTTATCATAGATCACGAAAGAACCATGGTGTTTGTGGACACAAAGAAGAAAGCAGACTACATTGCAGCCTTTCTTTGTCAAGAAAAAATACCATCCACTAGCATCCATGGGTAAGTATTTTTTAAGTGAAAATCAGGTAATAGTATTAAGTGAATGTCACTTAATACTGTATCTTATGAGAAGCTTTTATTGAGATTTCATGTTTGGTCATAATTGTGTGACTTAGCTTGCCTTGTTTCAGATAGCCCTGTAATCCTCAGCAGCTCTGCCCAACTGAGAATGCAGTGTTTCTGAAGGCCAGTTATCACAGCATTTGCTGAGTATGCATCGTTCTGGTTGACCACACTTCAGATGGTGTATACGAACTGGAAAATCTTATGCCTATTGCTGAAAAAAATCTAGTATATAATAAATTCAGTAGAATCAGCTGTTGTTTATATGTAGTTTTTGTTGTCATTTGGGTAACCAAAACCAGACCTTTTGGTGTTACTGGTGTGATGATATTTCTAAATTGAAGTGGCAGTTGTGGACCTTCCACTCTGTCTTAAAGGCTTCCTCAAAGTGGTAAGTTGAGTCATGTACCATGCAGATTTCTGGTGCTGTCATTTCTGCCTTCTGGATGTGTTCATGGGCATAGCATTTGTATGGAGATCGAGCTAAAGAGAAGATGCTTCTAACTTTTGTTTTTAGTCTACTCATTAGTGTTGCATACCTGAACAAATGTTGAGAAACAAGATGAAATAGTTGCTAATTCCAGGTCTGTCTTTAATGTAATAAGCTCAAAGGTAGTTCTGTGGTGTTTGTTTATATGTCAAAATGTAGGATATCAAACTGAATCTTAAGATTCCCAGTGAACTGAAGCACCTAAAAAAAATGTAATTTTGCAATATTTTTTGTCTTGAAATAGCAGGAAGGGACTTGAATGCTTGCCAGTAAAATATTTTGGGCAGTGTTCTGACAGACATCAGAATATGAAGGTTGTAGGTGGGTTAAAATGATTTTAGAACACAGATACAAGATGTTTGTGTGTATCGTGTGCCCTATCAGTCTTACAGGCATGTGAAGGGTCATTTTGAGAAGATCCGGCCTTCTGTTCTTGGCTAACCTGAATTGGTATCCCACAACCTGTCTTGTGTGGGAGGAGGTCCTTAACACACTTCTGTAGCATTATTACACTGAGTTAAGGTATACTTACAAGGAGAATAACCAGCTCGATGGAAGCTGTCGTGAATGTTACTGATTTCTGATTCACTTGAGTTTTTTGAGTTGAAGTTAGTTACGATAGTTGCTCTTTTCTGGAATAGTGATTATACCAGACTTCACTAAATGTCCCATGTTAGATTCAAAAGAGCACTGTTTTTTAACTGTCTAATTTGTTCTCTCATTTGGACAACAAAGAACATGAGTTAAACTCTGATTTCTGTATTTAAGTACTGGATAATCTGTAAATACTCTTTAAAAATGCAAACCCCAGAGCAAGTGTAGTTTTCTTCCTGTGATGATAAACAAAAGGCAAGTTCTGTACTGTTGGCTGGCCATACTTCCTGGTATATCTGAAAAATGGCCTATGCAGGCATCTAAGTAGACTTAATCTTTGCTATTCTGGCTCCCTGCTACAAAGCAGTAGGAAAAACACTTCTATGGCAAGAGAAAACAATCAGTTAAACAAGTAGATCTTTTTAGGGAGACAGTGAGTTTGATACATAACTATCTCTGGGTCTTTTAGAAAAAATTAATTTCTCTAGAGACTTAGGTTAAAATAGTTGCTTTGGCTTACTGCTGATGAGTTAAAAATTCAGAAAACCTGAACTGGTAGTGTGTAGATTGTTGTGTGTGTTGTCCCTCCCACCCCGAGAACTTCTGTCCATGAATCATGACCTTTTGACGTGTATCTTAAATGATACTGCATATTTTTCAAGATATCCATTCTAACCATTGCTTTCTTTGTAGAGATAGAGAGCAGAGAGAGAGAGAAGTAGCTCTTCAGGATTTTCGTTCTGGAAAATGTCCGGTTCTTGTGGCAACTTCAGTGGCAGCAAGAGGTCTGGATATTGAAAATGTTCAACATGTTATTAATTTTGATCTTCCTTCCACCATTGAAGAGTATGTACACCGAATTGGACGAACTGGTCGTTGTGGAAATACAGGCAAAGCAGTTTGCTTCTTTGACAGCAGTTCAGATGGCCATCTTGCACAATCTCTAGTTAAAGTGCTTTCAGATGTAAGTTTCAAATCTTGGTGCTTAACTCTTTCTGTTCTTTAGGATTTCACTTTAATGTACTGAGCAACTATTATTTCTTTGGTATGGTGGAACTCTTGATATGAATTGGTAAAGCAGTCAAAGTTTCTAAATTCACTTTTCTAATTACGTAGGCCCAGCAGGAAGTTCCTGTTTGGTTGGAAGAAATTGCATTTGGTTTTCAAGGACAAAGTGTCTTTACAGCCATTAATACCCAAAAGGTAAGTCTGAAAATGAACTGAAAGTCTTGGCTTTTAGAACTTTGTCTCAGTATAAAAGTTTAGCATTATATATCCAGAGTGGTGCCACTGAAACTGTTTCAATTGTAACTGTATCCCTGATCTTTGTTGTGTGTCCTTCAAGTGCTCAGTACTTCTGGAACTAATTTTGGACAACTTGCTTGACTTGGACTCTTACAGTGTGGCCTTTCTAGCTGCATTAATCTTGATCTGTAGTGTCAAGCATTACTCTGTAAGGAAAGGTTTGGGTGAACATACATAAAGGCTGTAGTTCAGAAGTTTCTCTACTGCACATGTAGAGTAGGAGCAAATAGTTAGTAGCTGCACAGTCACTGCTTGTTATGAATCACTCATGTAACTCATTTGACTAAAAACTTCAGCTAATTATAGTTAGATAAATGTCCCAATTTGATCCATGTCAAAATTGTTCGTAATATCTGTGATGAGGAGCAGCCTTCTGGTCTCTTAGTGTTGCTAATACCAGATGCTAAAATACAGCTTGAGTAAATGAGACAGCCTAGGTGGCATAGCTCTCAAATCACTCTGCAGTCACTAGCTTAGGATTTAAATACTATGCCTACCCCTACCTCAAATGATTTTTTTTTTCCAATTGATGTTTGATACTTCTTGCTTTTATCTATTTAGATTATAATGCCTTCATCAAAAGCCTTTCCTTGATCTCTTGCTTCTCTTAAGAACTTTATCATGTCTCAGTTGCATTCCAAATGTTAATACTGTCTTAGAGACCACAAGAGAAATAATTGCTCTCCCTGCTTACACAGTGTTTGGAGTTCAAGCTCAGACCTTCCTTTAATTATCTTTTTCTATACCATAATTATTGAAAGTATTGGATTTTTGGGGTGTATTTACCTGCCTAATTCTCTAATCATATCTGAATCTTTTTAGTTTGGGTGTTCATGGGACCTCAGTTATACACTTAAACTTTTGCTTCCTTGTCATGCTTGCAGTTCCAGTGGATCTTTCTTCTATATTCCTGTTCAAGGACACTTTAGTCATTTGTATAGATTGCTTTGAAAGGTGGATCTCAAACTTTTGAGTCGAGATTGCTTCCAAATACACATATCCAATCTTTGTGGAGTGTCTCGCAGCATTTCATGAAATGTCATTTCTAGGTCCAAGTCTGTCCTTCATGTCCTTTACAACCTCCGAGTTAACAAATCTGACTGACTCTTCGTCCACATGCTTGTGAATAGAATAATTTCACAGGAAGTCTGTGTATTTGCTTTGGGAGTACTGCCCTCTTAATCGCATCTATGCAGTGCACCAGCTCTTGGCTTGGAGATCATCAGGTTCTAATTCCTTTCTTATGAGACCTTCTGATGTCAGTGATCTTGACAAAAACTGTGTATTGGTAATTAGCCCTCTTTTTTAGCCTTCTTTGAAATTAATAGCGCTTTTTTTTTTTTGCTGTTTTACTGTTACTGAAAGAGAGACTTGTATCATCTAGTGTTCAATAAGGATCCTGATAACCTTTCTTCTGGGGAAGAATGGTAACATGTTATTTGTGTTTCTACAATTTCACTTTCTCTTTCAGTGGGGGTGCATGAAAGGGCCATGTGATAATCAAATGGTGAATTTGAAAGAGGAATTTCTTGGAAGCTCTTATCACATTATTTTGGGACAGTGTTATAGATGACTGGGCTTCATCATTTTTCTGAAGGGAAAGTAATGCAGACAGTCATTATTAAATAAGAAATGGAGAAGGAACTTTATCCCCAAAGTTGTGTGAACTGATTTGTGCTGGGTAAGAGAAGAAGCTGGGATTTGAACTTTATCAAGGATTATTCTCACACCTGATAAAATCTGAGGTTGATTAAAGGGTATTAACTTCACACTGGAGTCTAAAATCCTTATGTATAGAAGTATAATGAGGAAAGAGCTACTATTTTTATTTTTAAAATTATATTCAAATTGCATTGAAACACATGTGGGCGGAAAGGTAGAACTGTTTTGTAGTGACTTTTGCTGTTAAATGATTGAAAGTGTTTTAATGATGCCAAACTAGTATCTGTTCTGTTTCCTAGAATTACCGAGGCAGAGGCAACATGAACCCAGGAGGAATGAAGATGTCGTATTCTGCAAGTGCATTTGAATCATGGGATTAAAACTGCTTCAGTACCAAACTAGATTGTATTGTTGTGGTTTAAGTGAACTGTTGCACTTTATGTTCCTTACTGTTGAGCTTACAGAACACTTAATGTTTAAAAGAGTAGCTTGTATCACATGCTAAAGCTTTCAGCAATGTATATGTACTCTGTTATGATGAACCCAATGATGATTATCACTTAATGTAGGAAGATGAAAGCAGTGTTTTTGGAAAAACATGTTAAGCATTAAAACTTTGTGTTCGATGCTTTGTGGCGAGTATGCTGCTCCAAAAAGACAGGGGATTGCAAGTGGAAAATAGTAGATCCCTTGAACTTTTACTAGTTTGTTTTCAAAATTTTGCGTGGAAATTTGCATTGTGACCTAGTTTGGGAAAGAGCTTTGTGTAAAGGGTTCATCTAAACTTAATGTTTATTCCTTTTTGTAGCAGATCAGTTATAAAATTTGAATCTAGTGATTCAAATTGACTTAATCTTAAGGATCTGTTAAACATCTTGTAAGCAGTTACTTAATAAAAGCTTGAGCAGTTCATATTGATGGTTGCTTCTACATCAGATATACAAAAAAGCGTATGTCATTGCATTTTCATGAACTAGTATTATTTTGACATGCATAGAACATGTGCATCTCCATATGGAGCTGAAGATTAGTGGCTGTATCCACAACTTAGTTGAAATACTTTTTTTTTTACAGAGCCGTCTTCAGAGAAGGATGGAGCACTGTGTTGCTTCTAGTATAATGTTTTTGCCTTTGACAGGCCTGAGTACTCTTCTCTTGTAGAAAACTTTGCTTTAGAACAAGCTTGGTGGCTCATGTCCGAAAGTTTCCCAGACTTGTAGAAGTTATAGAGGATAGGTGGCCATTAACAATTCAAGGAGATTTCCTTAAAGTTGCTTTTTCTTTGAAGTTTTTGTTATTTACCAATGCAGTATGCTACAAAGATGCATATCATTGTGTCCCAAAGGAAAATGGCAAAGTAGTTCTAATCATAATTTGTAATTTCTTGAGCAGCTGAACAAGCATACAAGCCTCTCATTTTCTTTGGTATTTAGCACACATGCTGAATGCTGTTTCTTGTACAGTCTTCTGACTTGACACAGGGAAATAGTACTTTTAAGCTCTGCTTACAGGACTGAAGGCTTAATGCCCCAGTTTGTGAGAACCAGAACGGACATGAGCAGTACTATGGAATCTGTTAGTCTGGAGAAGTGGGCTGTCATTCTTATTTTCTGTGTGAATCATAGACTCATAGAATGGTTTAGGTTGGAAGGGACCTTAAAGATCACCTAATTCCAGCCCCCCCGCCATGGACAAGGACACCTCCCACTAGACCAGTTTGCTCAAAGCCCCATCCAACCTGGCCTTGAACACTTCCAGGGATGG
>VZSZ01003365.1:49079-60524 GCA_013398815.1 Ibidorhyncha struthersii | reverse complement strand
GTCCTGTCACTGGGGACCACTGAAAAAAAGACTGGTCCAATCCTCCTGGCAGCCTCCCTTTAAATATTTATAAGCATTGATAAGATACTCTCCCTGCTGTCGTCTTTTCTCTAGACTAAAAAGACCCAAGTCCTTCAGCCTTTCCTCATAGGAAAGATCATAGAATCATAGAATTGTCTAGGTTGGAAGGGACCTTGAAGATCATCAGATCCAACCATCAACCTAACGCTGCCAAAACCACCACTAAACCATGTCCCAAAGTATCATGTCTACCTGTCTTTTAAGTACTGCCAGGGATGGCAACTCCACCACTTCACTGGGCAGCCTGTTCCAGTGCTTGACAAGCCTTTCAGTGAAGACATTTTTCCCAATATCCAGTCTAAACCTCCCCTGGTGTGACTTGAGGCCATTTCCTCTTGTCCTGTCTCTTGTTACTTGGGAGAGGAGACCAACCCCCCCTCACTACAACCTCCTTTCAGGTAGCTGTAGGGAGTGATAAGGTCTCCCCTCAGCCTCCTTTTCTCTAAGATAAACAATCCCAGTTCCCTCAGCCACTCCTCATGAGACTTACTCTCCAGACACGTCACCAACTTCATTGCCCTTCTCTGGACATGTTCCAGCACCTCTTTCCTGTAGTGAGGGGCCCAAAACTGAACACAGTACTCGAGGTGGGGTCTCACCAGTGCCGAGTACAGGGAAATGATCACTACCCTAGTCCTGCTGCCCACACTGTTCCTGATACAGGCCAGGATGCCGTTGGACTTCTTGGCCCCCTGGGCCTGCTGCTGGCTTGTATGGAGCCAGCTGTCACCAACACCCCCAGGTCCTTTTCTGCCAGGCAGCTTTCCAGCTGCTCTTCCCCAAGCCTGTAGTGCTGCATGGGGTTGTTATGACCAAAGTGCAGGACCCGGTACTTGGCCTTGTTGAACCTCACACCATTGGCATTGGCCCATTGATGCAGCCTGTCCAGATCCCTCTGTAGAGCCATCTTACTCTCAAGCACGCCCACTGAACTTGGTGTCATCTGCAAGCTTCCTGGAGGGGCACTCGTTTCCCTCATCCAGGTCATTGATAAAGGTATTAAAGAGAACTGGCCCCAGTACCGAGTCGTGGGGCAAACCACTTGTGACTGGCTGCCAGCTGGATTTAGCTCTATTCACCACCACTGTTTGGGACATCCAGCCATTTTTTTACCCAGCAAAGAGTACACTTGTCCAGGCCATGACCAACCGGTTTCTCCAGGAGAATGCTGTGGGAAACTGCATCAAAGGCTTTACTGAAGTCCAAGAAAATAACATCGACAGCCTTTCCCTCATTCACTAAGCGGGTCACCTTGTGATAGAAGGACATCGGGTTAGTCAAGCAGGACATGCATTTCATGAACCCATGCTGACTGCCTGATCACCGGGTTGTCCTGCGGGTAATGTGCTGTGTAATGACACTGTTCCATAACCTTCCCAGGCACTGACGTCAGACTGTTTCTTTCCCCTAATCATCTTCATAGCCCTTTGCTGTACCACCTCCAGCAGTTCTCAGTCCTTCTTGAACTGGGGAGCCCAGAACTGGACACTACTCCAGATGTGGCCATACCAGGGCAGAGTAGAGGGGGAGAATGACCTCACTTGACCTGCTGGGCACATTCCTCTTGATGCACCCCAGGATGCCATTGGTCTTTCTGGCCACCAGGGCACATTGCTGGCTCATGGTCATCCTGTTGTCCACCAGGACTCCCAGGTCCCTTTCCACAGAGATGCTTTCCAGAAGATCAGCCCGTAACCTGTACTGGTGTATGGGGTTATTCCTCCCCAGGTGCAGGGCCCTACACTTGCCCTTATTGAATTGTGTAAGGTTTCTCTCCACCCAACTCTCCAGCCTGTCCAGGTTGCGCTGAATGGCAGCACAGCCTTCTGGTGTGTCAGGCACCCCTCCCAGTTTTGTGTCATCAGCAAACTCGCTGATGGTACACTCTATCCCTTCATCCAGGTCATTGATGAATATATTGAACAGGACTGGACCCAGTACTGACCCCTGGGGAACACCACTCGTTACTGACCTCCAAGTAGACTCTGGACCGCTGATCACAACCCTCTGAGCTCTACCTGTCAGCCAGTTTTCAATCCACCCCACTGTCCATTCATCTAACCCACATTTACTAAGCTTGCCTGTGAGGATGATGTGAGACATGGTTTCAAAAGTCTTGCTGAAGTCAAGGTAGACAACATCCACTGCCCTCCCCCCATCTGTCCATCCAGTCATGCCATCGACGAAGGCTATCAAATTAGTCAGACATGACTTCCCCTTGTAGAATCCATATTGAATACTTTTGATAACCACCTTTTCCTCCAGATGCTTGGAGATGACGCCCAGAACGAGCTGTTCTATCATCTTTCCAGTGATGGAGGTGAGGCTGACTACTACATAATGTGCAAAAAAGTAAAATAAGTCTTAATTGTGTACTTGGAAGTAAGCTGAAGGTATAGTATACCTAACTTGCAACTTAAAAGCAGTGGATGTATTTAAGCTTGAAGTCTATAATTCAGAGTACAATACCCTGGGCAGCATGACTCCTTTTCCTGACAAGTCTCCTTGAGAATTTTTGCATCCATTCTGAATTTCAGGTAAGAAACTGAGGGTGGTTTTGATTGCTGGCTGCAACAAATGCAAGTGAACTGTAATTTTTGGAGGAAGCTGTATGGCTGATGAAGCCTTCCATTTCTGTGAAAAGAAACCAAAAGAAATACATTTGTGGGCCACTTGTAACCTGAAATGAACCTATGAAGGGAACCTGGCTTAGCCTTGTTTGAAGGAGCACTTAGATGACTGGATGTTTTTTGCTTTGCCTCCCATCTTAGGCCTTTTGAATTGGGGGTGGGGGGCAGCAGAGGGAGTTCTGTAACTATAGAGATATTCTGGCCCTGTTGTTCTTAATCACTTGCACTGAAAGCTAGGTAAGAAAAAATGGTGCTGTTCTAGCTTAGAGCTACTGTTATGCAGTGTCACATTTTGCTGCTGGGAACTGTAAATGCTCAGATTACTCAATATCCTCCTTCAGAAGCAGTGCATGAAAAACTAAACATGGTGGAATTTAATCTTTAGGGCAGTTGAAGGTACAGCTTGTCATACCTGTCTAAAGGCCGTGAGATGTGGTGGGTGGAAGTTAAAGCTGCAGCAATCTCAGGCTTGCATTTTGTAGCTTGGAAAGTAATGATTAGAGGAGCTTTTTAGTACCTATTACAGTTTATCCAATACACCACCTCAAATTACTCCTACAAGAGTTAAGTGTTTGTATACAGGATGTTTATCAGAACACATAGGCTTTCCTTAAATAGTTTGAGAAAAGGATATTCATCTTTGTGTAATTTGGGATAGGTGGGAAAAGGGTTGATAATCAGTCTGGTTTTCTGAATAAAACTTTTTATAGTTAAAGATAAAACTGAAAAGTGAATGCGCATGCACGTGTGTGGTATCTTTTCAATGCATGTGTTTGCTGATTTCCTGTTTCCTGACTCTGTTCTTTATAGATACATTTTGTATCTTTTTGTGTGAGGACTTGATTGATTTATTTCCTCATGTTTCTAGGTAAAAAGAGGTTGCACAGAACTTCTATTTGAACTTGTCTGCATGCAGTGCTGAAGTATAGTAAATCTGTTTTGAAAGATAGTGGCATTATCCACTGAACTACATTCTTTTTTTTTTCTGCTTCAGTTAGGTGTACATGTGCTGTAGGGTATTGAATTTATCAAAAATATTAAACAATTTTTTTTTAAGACAAAAAAACCCAATAACCAGCTGACCATACCAATGTAATAATTGGTAGTGCATTAAACAGTACATGCATAAATCTGTAACCTGTCTCTGGAACATTTGGTGGCACAATGTTTGCAGACATTTGTGTTTGAAGTTTCCTTTTACAACCATCCATAAATAAACTTAAAACATGGGACTGTTCCACACACATGATATTACTCTGGGCAACACAGACTTATTTGCATTTCCTTTACTTGGAAATGTTTATTTCGTAACTGTCCATTCTACAACTTCAGCCTGTTTTTCTGCATGTTCAGAACTGCACCTTTCCTAAGGGAATAAAACTGGCCATTTTTTAAACTTAAATAGTTTCTGAAGGTGGTAGGAGTTGCCACAAGCATGTTGTTATAATGTTAATTTTTTTCCTGCTACATCATAAAAAAAATCCAAATGAACCCAGCTAAACCAAACAAAAACCCAAGACCTCTCCCTAGAATGATAAAACAGATTTAAGAGGAAAATAAGTCAGATTTACTACTTTTTATGAGAGGGTGAGAAATTGGAGAACCAAGTCGGATGTCAGATAATTAAATATGTGTATATTCTGCAGGAAAATGTTTCAATCTTATTCTTAGCTGGAGGGAAAACACAAACAAGGGAAGCTGGGGTGAGGAATGAACTGCACTGGCAACTGACTCTGTTACTTTTATTCCTGCACTCAGGTAATTTTATATTTATATGGAGAACGTGTTGAAATTAGTACCGGGAAATACTGTGTTGATACCTTCTTCACTCAAAAGTGTCCCATTGTCCTTCAGGTGGCAGTCAGGATGAGTGTTCATATAAGGTTTCTCTGAACTGATTGAAACCTGAGAACAGTGCGTACCTGTAATTCCTTTCAGGTGCTTCTACTGCCTACAGTTGCGCTAACCTCACGTCTTTGAATGCTTTTTCCTGTCATGCTTACATAAAAAATGCTGCTTGTATTGGAGCATAGTTCAAGATTAAGTTGGGGTCTTGACAAGCTAGTGTTGCAAAATGCCATCAAGCCTTCTTTCCTTCAACAGTACTTTGAATGCTGCTTTTTCTTATTTTTCTGTCACATTGTGATGGTAACACACTTAATGCAGTGCCTGAGCTTTTTTTTTCTCATGAGCTGTGTTTCTCATCAGAGTCTAAGAGAACTGTAGTCATGGGGGTGAAAAGGAAGGAAAGTCTGTAGAGGTGACTTGTGACAACTGTGTTTTGATAGCAGTTTCAGGAGTGGCAAAGAGTAAGTGAAGTCAAGGGTTTCTTTTTGTAGCTGAAAAATGAAGGAGAAATTGCAGAGAGAACCTTGCACAAGTGCTAGCTTTGATAAACAGACTTTTTCTGAAACGAGCTCTGACTCCATAACTAGCATAAATACCAGTCCCTGCAGATTTTTTTTTTTTTTTTTTTCCCTGGAATGGAAATGTGCTGGGATAGATGTCTGCTCTGATCCTGTAAACCCAGTAAGGATGATGTGTATGGCTGGGTTTTTTTGTTACTGGTCAGTCTGCGATCATTGGTGCGATTATGTGGTTTTCTGAACATGTGGCAGGATTCATCTAGTACTTGGCTTTTTATTGCTTGTTTCTTGGGTGCCTGAAATAATTTTTAAAATTATTTGATACATTAAATATATATAAAAAAGAAATAACAGCAGTACAAAACAGGTGACCGTACACACCATTATCATCCTAGTGTATCCTATTGCATTGCTACAGTAGGACCACATGTTGTTTGTAATATCCTTTATTTTCTCACATTTGCAAGAAATGATAAAAATGTGTAATTTCGGGTTCCATCTCTTGGATTTCCACTTCAGCTATATTTCAGTCCCATACCAATAAAAAGTCTTGATTTTTCTCTTCACAGTTGCCTAGGCTGTACTGTGATACAACACTGGGGAATGAACCTCGTTGGTGTACAGCTGTGGTTGCAGACAGTACCCCGCAGACAGTACATGTTCTGTTACTAACCTGTAATTAAACTACATTGCCCCCAGTACTTGGTGATCTGGATACAGATTTACAAACCAAGTCAGTTAAGCATGGTATCTTAAGAGTAAACGGACACAGTCTCTTTGGAAATAATGATCATGACCCAAAATTATCTCTGGGGCAATTAAGTTCTTACAGATAAAAGTTACAGGTGTGTTAGTACAGAGGAAGGCTGAGAAATTGCGCAAAGAACTGATTACTACCAATGAGTAAAAACAAAAAGTTTTTAATAAGTTTCAGGCTTATAGAGTTGGGCAAGATGACCTCCAGAGTTCCCTTCCAACCTCAACCATTCTGTGATTCTGATTCTGTGAGAACAAATCAAACCACCAGACAAAAACTCAAAGTTGAGAAGAAGATTGGAGTTCTGGCACACCACAGGATGACTGTGAACTGCTAGTTTTAAACAGCTAGGAAAAAAAATATCCTAGGATGCATCAGGAACAGGATGAGTTGAGGGAGCACTTGCTTCTCAGGCTGGCAGGTAGTAAATACTATGCTGGGGGGAACCAGCAGATGCATTCAAGAACAGGGCTGCTATCCAGAGTGACCTGGGCAGGCTGGAGGAACAGGTCTTGTGCAGTGCGTCTTGGACAAATGCTGAGTTCTAATAGCATTTAAAGTGATACCTTAGAGAGTCCAAGTGCCTTTCTTACTGGGATCATAGTGGACTATCACCTCCTGATGCAGAACACCATCCTTGGTAGTTTTCTAGACCAGACAGGATAAAGCCCTGAGCCACATGTTCCAGTTTGCTCACACTGATGCTTTGAGCAAGAGGTTGGACTGGGGACCTCCTATGATTCCTACTATTTCAGGTGGCAATAGAAGGCTGGGGAGAGTCTCTTCTGAATTCAGGGTGTGCTTGTAGTCATAAGTCTTCAAGATTAATTGAAATAGTAGTACGTCCAGCAAATGATTTCCAGAAACAGACCAGGCACCAGTTGTCCAGAGAAGTGCAGTTGGGAATTTTTTTCCAAGTGAAAGTGAGATTTGATTTTTATGGGACATACATATAACAACATTGGCAGCAAGTGTTCTGCTTTTCATGCTAATAGGATGCCAGTTTGAGTACAAGTGATGTCCAATGCTTTTCACTACAGGAAAATATAAACTGGTGGTGCCCTTGAACTGCAGCTATTTGTGGCCTATGGACTAGTTCCCAGGGGCCTGGAGGTAGTAGCTGAGAAAAGCAGGCATTCTGACAGTAAGTTTAAATTTTCTGATTAAGGGCTTCATCTCCACTCAAAAATTAAGGGTGTAGGAATTGAAAGATTGTAAACAAGAGTTCAGACCAACAGAAAGGTACAACAGTACATCCTCAAAACTGTTTAATAGCAGATTTAAGTCCTTCACAATGTTTTGGTAGATAGGAAAGCAAACTATAGTGAAGACTTTATGAATAGCCTGTTCTGAAAATGTCTTTTTAATTGTTGGTAATATTTGTTAGAATTTGCTTTCTCCTGCAAATTAGCTTGCAAAATACCATAGAGTTGGCCTGTCTTAACTTACTGATCTCAGTCAGGGCAGGAAGTAGAAAGCGAGCTTGCTTGACATTGTCAGTGTGTCAGCTGGCTTTATACAAACACTACATTCCTCTTTGATTTAAGACAAACTGTAAACCTTTAATGCTAGGTCGTAATAAGTGGCGTTTTTTTCAGTGTTAGCCATTTCAGTAATTTGAGTGTGCTGTTTAGCAATTCCAGGGAATTCCCTTGTGACAAGAGAGGGGGATGTTGTGACATCTGTCACAACTTTGTCCTCAGTAACACCATATATGGATGGGTCTTGGTCAGATGTGAGTATTTGTACATGGTTCTGTAAGGAATTGTCAAAGAGGAACATAGTGTTTAGTTCTGGCACTGCACATTTTACTTTCTGTGACTATTCTTTTGTGTATTTAGTTTCAATCTTTGGCAATGACATTTCTTATAAACCCTCTGTTGTTTGACTTTTTTGTGATATGATTGTTTCAATCTCTTAACTGCACTAGCCAATAAGCAACAGTAGAAGAAATATACCTATGGAATGTGGACCAAGGACATGGGAGTCTTACATTTAAGCACGTTCTCCTCAAATTTATCCGATCTTTGTATTTTTTCCAATTAACTTAAGGAAAATGTTGGAATCAAGCAGGACAGTAATTCTAGGCTATAGTTCAGTAGCGCTTGAAATACAGATATTAAATGTTTTGCATTTTATGCTGTTTATTTTCTTCAAAGTAACTATACAGTATAGTCTCTGGCACCTCAGAGTGTAATGAGTTTGGCTTTTATTTCTTTGTATTAAGCAGAAGTGAAAATATTATGGTGAGGAAGGATACTTAGAGGAACTACTTTGTGTTCAAGACCAGGGAGCCAGCTCTGTTCACAGCTGACTGGACAAATTATTTGGGAGCCAAATGCTACTGAAAATACCTGTCATCCCCTTTATGCTTCCAAATAGTTGTAGAAATCTGACTCATCTGTCAGAGCCTGATTTCCATATATGAATAAAGAATAGTATTTTCTTTGGAACTCACCATAAATGTGCCTGTTGCCTGCTGGTATTGTCTGAGAAAACTATGGACAGTGGCTGTAGTTAACTGATTTTAGTGTACTAGCTTGTTGTCATTACTGCAGCGTAATGCTATCAAGCAGGATTTCCTTGCACTGTTGTCTTTCCCTTCCTTTTTAAACTGAGTCAGCTAATATAGGTTTCAATATCTAATCCTTACTAAATAGCTCTGAACTTTAAAAAATGCTATGTTTTGCTCTTCCTCCACTATTCAAAGTGAAATATGGACATAGTCACGGGAGATGGGATGGTTGTTTACAAAATTTTTTTTTCCTGGAAAGATGAATGAGATTTGAACTGAAAGAAGTCGACTAAATTTTGGCTTTTGATGTGCTTCCCTTTTACCACTAGTAGTGGGGAGGTGAAAACAAGCAGGTGACTTACCAGTAATTCTTTGGCTTGATAAACTCAAAAAAACCAATCAATCAACTCCCTCCCTCAACTCCCCCTGCTTCAAGATGCTGTTTTTCTTGCTTTAAGTCCATTACCATGTATCGGTTGAAACTGTGAAACTACAGCTCTATTGCATGGGCTTCTCAGTCTAAACATGCCAGTCACATAATAAACTGAAAAATATTAAAGGAAAAACGTGTTTTTTTCCTTAGGATATTCTGAATTTTGAGGTCATATGCAGCATACTCAAATGTATTAAGTAAAAGTTAACATTCTTCACCAGAATAAACAAATTGCTGAGCATGCACTATAAGTTTTCTTTGTAGCAGTTGATCTGCTCAGACTTCAGAGATCACTTCTAGAATTGAATACGCTTTATTCACACCTACTGTCTAGACCAGTGAATATGTAACCCGCCCTGACTGAACCACTTTTCTGTGGGAATTTTTCTTGTACACAGAGACTGCAAATACAATATATACAACTTAAGGATGGAAAGCAATGATGTATTGGAAGGTATAGATAACTGGTAGCATGTTAGTCCTAGCTAAGAGTTAGTATGCCCTTTGTAAGATGTCTGACAAGTCATGAGGGAAGAACCTGACCTTAGACCACAGCAACAAAAATGCCTGGTTTCACCAAGTAAAGACTTGTCCTGACTCCTGGAGAAAGATACAATTATGGTTATCCAGATAGGGAGGGAAGAGCTCAAATTGTTCCATGAATCCTTTATGAGAATTTCAGAAACTTGGAAATAAGTAATTTGTATCGGACACATTTCCTAAACTGTTTGTCCTGTTCCAGAAATGTGGTGACTTAGCAAATACCTGCACAGTCTCAAATTCAGGTTGGTCATGCTTGCTTCCATAACTCCATCTCTCTAAGCTAGAGAGTTTGTTTCTTTTTATGAAGAGTAGTTGTACTTCCATATCATATTCTTCAGTCACCAAGATTTACCTCAGATTTGCAGGGCTAGAGATTCATTAGTGAAGTGGTTTACCTCTTAATGTTTTCCAGTCTGTAAAGTTTCACAAAGCACTTCTTAAAAATTCCAGCATACTTGAGAAGAGAGCCTGTTCATAGCTGCTACAGGGGCTGGTCCCAAGCTGCCCAGCTGGGGACTGGCAGTCTACAATACCTCTGGTTGTTCGAGGTAGAACCCTTGTCATCACCAGTGAATGGAGTTGATAGTGCTCAGACAGCTGTTAATGACAACAGACACTAAATTCAGCATGTGTCTGGGGCTGCCAAGCAAAATGGCCGTACCTTGTTGCTCCTCTGGCTGAGATGCCAGAGGTCATGGTGGGCTGTTGCTTGATTGTACCAGCTCACCCTTAGCTTTCTTTCTGGGTACTGATCCTTCGGTATGACAGGGAGCTGAACCTCCCATAAGTTTTTTCTGTACAGACAGGGTGGTTTCAGGATTGGCAGGAAAGCTTCGTGTCTGAAGTGCCCTCACTTTTATCAGCGTACATCATCCAGTTGATTTGAGACGCAAGAGAAAGTAGAATGTATATGAATGTGATGTGTTGTCCCAGGCTAACAGCCAAACTCCTGCCCAGCTGCTCGCTTACTCCCCACTGCTCCACCTCAGCAGGTGAGAATAAGGAGGAAAAGGAACAAGAAAACTTGTCAAGATAAAGAAGGATTGCTTACCAATTACCATTGCAGGCAAAACAGACTTGACTTGGGGACAATTAACTGTATTGCCAATTAATATATATATCTTTAATTACTGATTCAGATATTGGGAACGAAAAAGATGTGGAAACAGAGGGAAAACGAGGAGATTGAGAGCACCTTCCATAAGTTTGCAGACAACACCAAGTTAGGTGGAAGTGTTGATCTGCTTGAGGGCAGGAAGGGTCTACAGAGGGATCTGGACAGGCTGGACTGATGGTCTGAGGCCAATGGTATGAGGTTCAACAAGGCCAAGTGCCGGGTCCTGCACTTGGGTCACAACAACGCCATGCAGCGCTACAGGCTTGGGGCAGAGTGGCTCCAAAGCTGCGTGGCAGAAAAGGACCCGGGGTGGACAGCCAGCTGAATATGAGCCAGCAGTGTGCCCAGGTTGCCAAGAAGTCCAACGGCATCCTGGCCTGTATCAGGAATAGCGTGGGCAGCAGGACTAGGGTAGCAATCATCCCCCTGTACTTGGCACTGGTGAGACCCCACCTTGGGTACTGTGTTCAGTTTTTGGCACCGCAGTATAAGCAGGACATTGAGGTGCTGGAGCGTGTCCAGAGAAGGGCAACAAAGCTGGTGAAGGGTCTTGAGAATAAGTCTTATGAGGAGCAGCTAAGGGACTTCGGGTTGTTTAGTCTGAAGAAAAGGAGGCTGACGGGAAACCATATTGCTCTCTACAACTACCTGAAAGGAGGTTGTGGCGAGGTGGGGGTTGTTCTCTTCTCGCAAGTCACAACCGATAGGACAAGAAGAAATGGCGTCAAGTTGCGCCAAGGGAGGTTTAGATTAGACATTAGGAAAAATTCTACACTGAAAGGGTTATCAAAAACTGGAAGAGGCTGCCCAGGGAAGTGGTTGAATCGCCATCCTTGGATGTGTTTAAAAACTGTCTAGATATGGTGCTCAGGGACATGGGTTAGAAGTGGGCTTGGCAGAGTTAGATAACGGTTGGATGTGATGATCTTAAAGGTCTTTTCCAGCCATAATGATTCTATGATTCTATGAAAACCCCTCTTGTGCCCATTTTCCAAACTCAGCT
>VZSZ01003365.1:7533-38726 GCA_013398815.1 Ibidorhyncha struthersii | reverse complement strand
TAAAGATCTTGATTTTTCTATAATAATCATGTAATCTGGCAAATTTGCACTATTTGGTGCTTGTAGGAAACATTTTCACCTAAAAAATGCTGTACTGGGAGATAACAAAAGGTAGCTGTTTTTAGTAATTCCCGTGGAGCCTCGTTTCGCACTACTGTGCCATGTTTCAGCTAGCAGTTTTGACTAAGATATAAATATAGGTATTTTTTTAAAATTTTACTGTATAGGTAGTAAACAAAAGAAAAACAGGATATATAACCTTTATGAGATAATCTGAATCATCAGGGTGATGTGGCAGTTGTCCTGTGCAGATCAACACCAAGATAAATGTATTTGGGATCAAAGAATACAGAGGATGCGCAACAGGACAAAAAACTCTTGGAAAGTAGTAACGTAAAGACTGTTCTACATGACTGTGTCCTCTGTTGAGGAAAAAAGGGCTATATGTACAGTAACAGGAATAGCAGGTAAGTGTCTGGTAGCAGTCTTATGTTCTTCTATGAAGGTACACGAGGTGTTTAGCATCCAGCAGTGAAAGGTGGTAAGGAATAGGTGAAGGTTGTCTGTGCAGAGGCTTCCCTGTCATGTTATACGTCCACTGCATTAATGCAATGTAGCTTTAACTATCCAGATACTGTGTCTGTACTTCAGGAAGGGTGTGAAATACTGGAGAACCTTCAAAAGAGAATATTAAAAAAATAACCAAAGGAAATGGAAAACAAACCTTTTAAAGAGGACGTAATGTATACTCTTTACATTTATATAAGGTTGAGATGAATATGCAGAAGGATTTTTGATAGTGGGAGTGTAAGCAAGCGCCTTAAGCACTGTGAAAAAGATATGAGATGAAATCATATGTGAGTATTGTCTATATTCCAAATTAACTCTTAAAACCAAGAATAAGTGATGCAATAGTCATACAAGTGCAAAACTCACTATTAGCTGAGTCTGCAATGAGTCTGAGTTTGTAATGTTTTCTAGAATGTATGATTAAATCTCTTTTTCAGAATGATGTGTTATGTATACAGGTAAGCTGTGGGATCACAGTCATCTTTTCTGAGTGATAAGAAAGTATGAACATGAGGTTTTGCGCTCCTTTTGTTCTCTTTCCTTCTTGTGTCTGTGGGAGCACAGGGTTACCCGCATTGTTCTCTGCATTCTTGTAACACTTGGAGCACTGCAGTAGGACAGGAATTATAATTATATCCTGCATTTTGGGTCTGCAGCTGATTCCCTGAACAGTCCAGGAATATTTTTATTTGCTTTCTTGCGAAACACAGTTTGCTAACCTTATTTAAGTGGACGTGTTTTTTACTCTGAAACAGCTGGAATTGGTCTTAGTTTAAGAGGCGAGGCTGGACAAGCTCTGAAATAATACAGAAAATCTTTCTTCTGATTTTCTGACAGGTGTGTATTCTCTACAAACTTCAGGTTAAAACCACCCAAATCTGGCAACTGTAAGAGATTTGGGTCTGGCCACCCTCTCTCAATGGGAGTTCTACATTTCTTTAAAGCTCAATGCATGGATCCTCCTGCCCTGACCATCCATTTTTCTCACCTAGTTGCTTACCACGGTTCTTCGCCACCTTTGTTTGAGTGGCTGTGNGTAGACTCTTGTAGCCAAAATAGACTTTGTAGTGCCTCAGATGCTGAGCCTAAGGAGAAAGCTGCGAGACCAGACCTGTATGTGAAGCCTGTTTAAGCCCTAGCTTGACTCTTTTTTCTGTCTTAGTGAAAAAAGAACAAGGAATGACAGTGCTGCTACGAGAGCTGCCGTTCTCTCTGATAGTATCGCCAACATTCAGTTCTAGTGGTATTGATGGCCTGGCCTTTCTTTTTGTGAGCGTTATCAAATCAGCTATAATCATGTAGCTAAAATGAAAAAAGTGACCAATATGTAAAAATAAATAAATTAAATCTTGTTTTGTGTTTGTAGCTTTAAGCTTTTCCCCTAAAATTTAAGTTTTTATTATAAGGTATAATGTATTAATTTGCAAACAGATACATGTTTTGCAGCTTTTTTATCTAGCTGAGCATTTTATACCTGAAGAGATATTTAAAAGCTTATTTGTTGTGCTTGTTCAGAGAAGAATGAATTATATTCTGTTTACTAGATATAGATTAAATATTTTTCTGTATTAGTATCAAGCTGCATTTATGTAATTGGAATTTAACTACAACGTACAGCATTTTATATTAAAACTTATTAATATTCAATATGCTGTTAAATGTTGTTTTATAGCAAAAGAAAGGGTTTATTGAAACATGTTTTGCATCTGTAACTCTAGGGTATACTAAACTAAATAACTGTTATCAGCAGTTATTAGCTGAGCTGACCTTTCCTGGTCACTGTGTCCTTCAGGACTGTAGAACAAAAGTATCTTATCTTTTTGTGTGTCTTTTTTTTTTATTTATTTAGAGACTGAAAGAGGAAAATGGCTTTCCTGCTTTTTCAGTTTCTGATTGATTTGCAGCTTTTAAATTAATAAGTCATTGAACTTGATGAATACAGCCTTTGTTTCTATATTTTTTTTGCCCACTAGGGCATTTTTAGAACAAGTGTCTTTGGTCAAAGATTGGCATAGCATTTGAAGGGGCTCTGCTCCACACTGCTCCTTCAGATGTCAGCTTATTAGTTTCTGTTTTTTTCAAAATATGTATTGTTTGAATTTATTTAATTTAAGTGATTTTAGTAGATTATGACAGTATTATGTTTTAAGGTAGGCTGTCATAATTTCAAATTTAAGTAGGTTTATTTTTCAAAAGAAAATGTGTCTAAATCCTGTTTGAATCAAGTTCTGTTTAAGTGTTGAAGTTTTAAATCTTATTCATCCTCGTCTGAGGTTCAGCTGACTATTTTTAGCTCAGTTAAGGACTGTGGGTTATGAAACCAGTGTGTTCAGGAACTTTCACTATAGTGTCTGTAATTTTTCCCATGGATGAACTTGTCAGTGCATGATTTATAGGGATCAGAGCATTGGGAAAAGCCATTAGCTGTCCCTCACATTCACTGCTCCCTCCAATATGTTTACGTGTCATTCTCCTCTCTGTCCTATGTAGAGAAATCTCTGTTTTCCTCCTCCGGTGCTCATGGGTGCTTGCCCTCGATAGAATGCTGACCAATCCTGGAAGCTGATGCTTTTGCACCCTGTTAACTAGGAATGAGGCTGAAGTTCGTATTTGCATCTGTTGCCTGAAATGTCCTTTTTCCCTCTAGGGTTTGTGTAAATGCTGATGGATTCGAATCTTGGAGTTCTGAAAACTGCTGGTTACAGCTTTTCCAGTTGCATCTGTGCATAACATCACAGTTGGGTGGCCCAGTGGGGCTGAACGCAGGCTCGGGCTCCTGGCACTCAGCGTTGGCTGATCTTGTACAGGGTGAGCTCTGTCTCTCTGTATGGTAGCTGGCATGGCAGAGCCGTAGCAATTGCTACTGAACACTAAATAAAAGACAGCAATGGCTATTTGTCTTCTTTCCTCTTTCATGGTTAGAAGAGTGTCAGGCTTAGTAGGAAAGGATGCCCTGTCAGGTTCTAGCAAAGCTGTTAGAAATTCTTAAAGATGACTGGGCTTATGTTTTATATAGTCTAAAGGCACCCTGGCTTTCCAGTTATAGACGTACCATGTTCTTTATTCATGGTGTAACACGGTGTAACAGCTGTGCTGCATGCAGAAGTATATGTTTGTGTAGTTAAAAACAGTCTTGGAATTGGATCTGAATGGAAAAAGCTTTCCTGTCCTGAAATGGGGGAGAAGGGTGATTAAGAAATAGTCCTAAATGGAGTATGGGGAAAAGTTACTTTGGGTAATTTTTTCTTCTGACTTCTTTAAATTTGTAAACCATAGCTCTTCCAAACAACTTAGATTTCAAAATGAAAACGGAAAACCAGAGGTTTTGGTATTGAGAAAGTCTTGTTTCATCAGTTGCATTACCCAATTTTTTATTTATTTAATGAGACCTTCATTGAGATTGTCACTTCCTGCAAGAAATCTGGCTTGGGTGATTAATTTTTTTACGTAGTTGAAGAAGACAGTTCTGTTCATGCTATTTGTTTTGTCATCAGCATTTAGCTTTTATAAGTATCTTGAAGCGAAGCATTTCTGAATTTATGGTGTGGCTTTCACTCAGGAATGTTCTTTCATCACTTTTACATGTATGATCTCTTAAGTAAACAGCCAGAGAGCCATTTAGTTGTGTGTCAGTATAGTGACAATCATGTGAGGCATGAGCAGGGTTGTAACCTGCTGAGTCACTACCTTGGTCTTTGACACGTCGTAAATAGCAGCTGACATGTCCAATCACCGGCTGCTAATTGGTTTTGGAGAAAGTGGTAGGAGATGCAACATAGCATCAGGAATGAACCACAGCTCACAGCTGGGAAGACATGTCATGGAGGTCTCTCTCTCCAGTGCTTTCCTCTACTTCAGCAACTCAGATGCCTGTCAAATCACGTAGCAAGCTGCTTACATTTGCTAATGTAGCACAAATACATGTTTTGCTTAGTTTTCTGATGTTTTAGAAAGTGGAAGTGACTTGCTGTGTGATAAGCACTGAGGAGCACTGGGAGGGCAGGAAAAGGGAAGTATGGGGTATGGGGACAGGCCAAGGAACACTCACTGAGTGTCATGGAATCTTTGGCTGTTTAAGCTTTCTGGTGAGCATGTGGAACCAGAACTTTTCAAAGGCTTGTAATGTGGTATCGCGGCTAGATTTGCCATGCCTGATCTTTCAGTGCTGTGCTCTGCTGTGGTGGAATATGCAGTGGTATGTGGTATTTTTGGCACAAGAGTAATTCAAAAATGTTTCTGTGATTTCCCAATGCTTTTGAGTTCCAATTCCGTGCTTAAAAAGTGTGGGATTGCTGGAGCTAGTCAAAGGAATATGATTAAAAAAATTGTTTTCCTTATTCTTGGAAATAGCTGAACTATTTTGGCTGAAACGCAGCCTTTTCTGCCTCATGTCACCTCAAATACAGTGAACCAGCACATGTAGAATATCATCAAAAACTGTTAGAGTTTGCCAAGCTGTAAGCAAAGAAATACAATGGGAAGTGTTTGATAAACTTAGTAGGTTTTTTCCTTTTTTTTTTCTTCCCTTTTTTTTTTTTTTTCTTGTTATATAGCAGATTGTTCTTCAACTCCCTGCTGGAGTTATTGCACACTTTGAAGTGTTCTGTGCTTTACCCAAGACCGTGGGTCCACTCATACGGCCTTTTCATTTTTCTCACAAACCCACAGCAAAGATCTATAAAATAATTTAATTTCCAGAAGCAGGATAGCAGTTCCCAGATAAAGTCGGTGTCCATGTGAACTCATGGTTGCCTTTTTTCACTTCATCTTCTATTGAATTAGACTGTTAATTTTATTAAAAATGTTTCATAAATCGATTCTTTCCTAGGCTGGAAGGGACCTTGCATGTCCTACCTGGGGAGAACCATGATCTTTGTTTTGTTCTTGGTATTACCTCATTTTGCTTTTGGGGTTGTTTTTTTTTTTTTTGTGAGTAGTCCATGACGCAGGACGACCTATTAGTGCTTTTTACTTAGCAGTGTAAACAAATTCACTATTGACAGCTGCTCTGTGGTGACAATTTTCTCTCTTTTTGTTTGATTCTTTCATAGTTGCATATATTTGAAATTATGTTTCTGCCTATATGATCTGGGAACAGTTGTTTCTTGACATTCTGTTATCTAATATTATGGCAACTTTTACTGTTTTTTGTTACTGTATAGTTATATTCAGTGAATCTAAGGAAGAAGTCAATCGCTAAGGGAAATTCTCTAATTAGTCAGGGCCATAATATGTAAACCTTGTATTCTGTGGTTGATGCAGACGAGTGGAAAGCATGTGTTTTGAACTATTGGTTTTATTTCATGAAGTCTTTACAACACAGAATATGCAGTGATCTTTTATTACGTGTTGCTAGCAGTTAAGCCTACAGATAAGAAAAAATAGAGCTTTATTATTTACGTTGTGCTTTAAGCTCTTTCCTGTGAACAGTTATATGTATGCTTACCTTCTCATGCCACACAAAGGATTTGGTATTCTCATGAATGGGTATACCCTCCAAGATTAAGGCCATATTCATAGATCTGTTGCAAAAACATTTTATTTGACTAATAAAATTATTTACTTTTTAAAGTTTAAAGAAAATGCTTGTGCCTGTATAGCATCTGTAACTCATTATTGATTTGTCTTTGGCTTACCATTCCTTCTACTTTTGATTTGGCACATCATCTCATAGTGCTCTTGGTTATTTTGCTTGGTTTTGTTGATGTTGATAATCATCTTTGAAGCGTGGTGGTTTTCTGCAACTACTAGTCTCCCAGCTGATGAAGTAGTGACTACATCAGTGTTTACCACAGCTGTATAGCAATCATTGGTGTGTGTTCCTATGAAGTTGGCAAAGCCTTTTTTTCAAGTCATCATTATGGTTTTTCTTTATTTTTGAATGGAATGTAGTTTTCTTGTAGCCGTGACTTAGGGACTGGGTTTTTTACTTTGGTACCTTTCTTAAACTTTAAGAAATATAATAGTAAACACATACTTTAGCGCCTACAAAATATATTCTTAGCTTCAACAGAGTGGAACTGCTAGTATATCATCAACATTGCTATGGACTATATTAATTCTAAAATTTGAAAATAACTAAGTATTTTCAAATCTGCATCTATTTTTAATTCTGCACCTACTTGGTGCAGAATGCTTGGAACAATTGCTTGAGGTTCTTTGTTTTTATTGCCATCAATAGCGTAATTCATCTTTACTGCTTTGAGAACAAGAATTTATACCGTAGGTAATTAAAGTAGTAATAGAGTCTCTTTTTGTAATTGCTTTGTTTCTTGTTGGTACACATTTTGCTACAGCTGTATTTTAGGAACGTGTCACTGGGCAAACTCCTCCCTCATTTCTCTTTTTATCCCATGTGTCCTTTTTATTATTTTTCTCCTGTTTTGCACTGTCATAGCCTCAAAGTTTATAAAATGCTTCCTGAGACAGACTGAAAAGAAAGTTTAAGATGAGTTCTGACAGAAACTGAGCACAGAGCATTTTTTTTATGATGCTAAAAAATTTAGATTACTGTAAAACTTTATTTTGTAGCAAAACCAAGGGGGACCGTGTGGAAGGGACCATAATGTAGGGCAAAACCCCTTCTGTCTATATGCCACCTATAGATCTCTGTCCCAGACAGTGACCTGGTGCACACCTATTACCTACCATTGTCCAAACCTGCAGCAGGAGGAGATGCCTTTTTTGGTCTGAAAGCTCCTGGTATACCTGATCTATCTAGGCAGATGGCACTTGCCTCCCACCTGAGATACAGATTTGCATGGAGAGCTGAAATTCCATTAGGTCCTCAGATAAATCTGGAAACCTTATGTGAAACAGGGACCCTAACAACTGCAGCAATAGTAATGCCCACCTTTTGCTTATGAACATAGTACCTGGAGCTACTTGTCCAGTAAGTAGGAATATTGGGCCCTAGGTCCTCATCTGCTGAAGGGGATCTGAAACCTGTATTTTCTACAAGCAGGTCTCCTACTTACTAGCCAAAGTAGTAGTCTGGATTGCAACATATTCTGCCCTTCATGTTGGTGTTGGGCCGCTTTACAGACAGGGGTTGTTAGACAAGCTGATGAAGCGTGTGCTGGATGAGCAGACAGTGAGGTGGCCCAGGGAAGCGGCTGAGTCACCATCCCTGGAGGTATTTAAAAGATGTGTTGGTGTGGGACTTAGGGACATGGTTTAGCAGTAGACTTGGTGGTGCTAGGTTAATGGTTGGACTTGATGATCTTAAAGGTCTTTTCCAATCTAAACAATGCTATGATTCTATGATTGAAAACTGGCTGAACAAATGGGCCCAGAGTGTAGTGATCAGGGGCACAAAGCCTAGTGGGAGGCCAGTGACTAGTGGTCTATCCCAGGAATCAATACTGGATCCAGTCCTGTTTATCATCTTCATTAATGATCTGGATGATGTGACAGAGCATACCCTCAGCAAGTTTGCTGATCACACAAGACTGGGAGGAGTGGCTGATATGCCAGAGGGCTGTGCTGCCATCCAGAGGGTCATTGTCAAGCTGGAGAAATGTGCTGGCTGGAACCTCATGAAGTTTATCAAGAAGTGGCAAATCCTGCACCTGGGGAGGAACAACCCCAGACACTAGTACATAGAGGGCTGACCAGCTGGCGGGCAGCTTTGCAGAAGAGGCCCTGGGTGTCCTGGTGGACACCAGGTAGAACATGCACTAGCAATGTGCCCTTGTGGCAAAGCAAGCTATTGGTATCTTGGGCTGCATCGGAGGACCGTAACCAGCAGGTCAAGGGTGGTGATCCTTCCCCTCTGCTCAGCACTGGTAGAGTACTGTGTCCAGTTCTGGACTCCCCAGTACAAGAGGCACATGGACATACTGGAGAGAGTCCAAAGAGGACACAACCAGGATCTTTCCAGTGGTGCCCAGTGACAGGACAAGAGGCAGTGGGCACAAATGGAAACACAGAAGGTTCCCTCTGAACATCAGGAAACACTTTTTCAATGTGAGGGTGACAGCACTGGAGCAAGTTGACCAGAGAGGACTTTCCATCCTTGGAGACCTTCAAAAGCTGTCTGGACATGCTCCTGGGCAACTGGCTCTGGGTGTCTGTGCTTGGGCAGAGTGGTTGGACCAGATGGCCTCCAGAGGTCCCTTCCATTATGTGACTCTGTGAGTGATAACAGCAGTGTTTGAGACGAGGGGAGCATTTGATTTCTGTCATTTTTCCCCTGGAACTCTCCATTCAGCTGTACCTTTAGAAAAAAATCATTCTACTTCGCTTTCCTCCTTCATACCCCAGAGTTTTGGTTTTTTTTTGGCTGCACAGCAGTCCAGCTTCGAAGAGCAAGCCAGACATATGTGCCTTCCATTGCCTTTGCAGTGTCCACAAGTCTGGTGCCCAGGACACTTGGCTGGAATAAAAACAATGTGAATTCACCCTCTCTCTGGTGGATGATGACCTGGAACTGTTGCCCACTTCCTGTTTTATTAGGTGGTGATGTGCAGGAGATGCGGATCATTCCATCTTCTGCAACAGCCTTCACTAAGTGAATCTGCTCAGAAGATGGCTAGGCAGGCTGGATTTTAAGTGGATGGAGATATATTTCTTACCAATTCTTTACATTGTCCTTGGAAGGTAAATTACTAGGTGGATTGGATTGCCCTCAGGAGGATTTCAGGTACGCTTCTCTCTTCTTTGTAGGATACGTATACACTTGTCTTAGGAAAACAACATTAAATTTTTCCCATCGTGCAGGAAAGTAACACTTGGACAAAGCAATACTTAACTTGAACGCAAATGAGAAATGCTGAATAGCATTATTAACTCTTATACAAATGCTTATGAAGTATTACAGGGGCATCTTTACTTGAAGTACATTAATTTTATTTTTATTTTATGACAGCATTTCCTGCCCATAGTTCCTGAAAAGGAAATGTTCAACTGTTTGATCTGGGTGTTCGTCCTGCTCTGCAGCTCTGTAGCAGGTATGTTTCTTGATTATTAGCACCTGTCTTGCATAAGAAAGTTTTCCAAAAGGTGACCTTCTCCAAATGAAATTTCAAAGAATTCTGAAATGAAAAAAATGTATTTTAAAAATAGAAGTGAGTAGGTGATTCACTAAGTTGTGTACTGTATAGGGAGAAAAATTAATTTGTGGCGTTTTTAATGTCCTGTTGTGGAATGTTAATTGTGATCATGATAGCCTGGATTTGTTTTCTTTTGTATTTAAGTATTAAAAAAAGAAGTATTTTAAAACTTACTTTGTTAACTGTTTCCCTGTTGTACAGGATATAGAAGGGGAATCTTCATCTGGAAGTCATATCACAGTTCAATTCTTGTTGGGCTGTAAAAGTGGTAACTTCGGAGATCTGCTGATGGAACAAATTAATGTTTATGTAACAAAAGAACACTTTAAATGCAGTTAATGTCTGCTGATTTTGGGCTGGTTTAAGTCAAATATTACTTATTCAGAGATTCATGCATTGACTACTGATGTTCTCATTCCTAATTTTAGAAGTCACCCAATAATATGTGACTATTTATTTATTTATTAATGTTGTAGTATCACAATCAGTTTAAGCTGGTGCAGGTAACTGCTGAATTTGGAAGAGCAGGTAGTTCCTCACTCCCTTTGCCTCTCAACTCCATCTCATTCCACTGGAGCGCATGATTTTGTGTCTAGTTGTGAAGCGGTGAGGAATCTGATCTGAATGGAGAACCATGTTATTTTTTGCCAAGCTTTTATCTTTCTTCTGTATCAGTTTCCTTTTGGTTCACTACTGTCGTGGTTTAGGCAAACCTCAAACCAGGACAACTACGCAGGCACTTCTTCTGGCATGCAAAGAGGATGACAGCAGTGAACGAGTGGTTGAGGACTAAAAATGCTTTTTGTGACAACAGTGCCACTTCAAACTGATTAAGTTGAATAGTATAGGTTAGCATAGGAAGTCATGAGGACAGACTGAAATAATGACTTTGTGCTAATAATTAAAAGTTCACATGCAATTTATCACAACTTAACATGCAACAGTAATTTATTATATAATGGTATTTGTGGCTTAAATTGTTTGGGTCTTAGACGGAAGAGGGGTGCATATATTTGTAGAAGCTTGAACAATATAGGAAACAGTGCAGGTAATTGCTTACAAGTGTCATACAGTAAAATTTGTGTAGTAGAATGTAAGATAGCCACAAGTATGATTTTGAAACATAAAGAAATTACTTTGAAACAAAAAGGATAAAAAAAAAAAGAAAGCAATTTACAGTTAATACACCCCAAAAAGGAGAGGAATACCAGGAAACAAGGGAGAAAGTTTAATATTTGATCCCATTTCATTCCTACATTCTAGCAAAGAAATTCTATCTGTAAAAGTTGGGAATTTTTTGGTTTTATTTAACAGATTTATTTATGAAATTTGGCTTCAAGAAATAAATAGCAGCAAAAAAATAAACAGCTAGCTCCTTGTAGGACTCTACTGGATGATTCTTGCACTGTTTGATAACTTTGTTTCTGAATTCATTCATTCAGCCTGTTCCTGAGTTTTCCTTTTACATGCATTTTGTATACAATTCCTACACTGTATCTGGGAATATAAATTCTATGAGGAGTAAAAGTTACTAATGAGATATGGAAATATATTTCAGCTTAGTTGTAAATTTACAACTTACCAGTTTGATATATTTTCTGATATAGTAATTGGTAATGGTAACATCTAAATGGTATGCATAACTTCCACATATAGGAATGTTTTTTTTAAAAAAATTAAAAGACAAGAGTCTCTTTTTTTTTCATTTTCAGCTATTAAAAACCATTTGAGTTGAAATTTCTCCATTATTTCTGGGAAGGTATAGAAACACCATTTTTATAAAATACCTACAGTAGTAAAGTAATTAATGTGAACTGAGATTCCAAATAGCAATGTCTGATTTGAGTGACTAACTGAGCATTTTACTTGAACTCCATAAGAAAAAAAAACTAATTAAATGATCTGTAGACAACAAAATAAGTTATAATTTTTCCCCTGGTATTTTAAAAGGAATTAGGTTATGCGATATCTTTGATTTTGTTTTTAGATGAAAACTCCATCAGAGATGCTGATATTTTTCCTTCGTCGCCTGAAATTGAAAGAGGATCCACCCTGAAACTGTTTTGTGTTCTTGGAAAACGCTACACACCTCACAGAAATGCAAGCCACATCATCTGGAAATTGAATCATGAATTGATTGCTCAGGAAAACTATAACATTGTGAACGAGACTGTATCTAGTGTAACCATCCATAATTTCACTTACAGCAAAGCTCATGTGAAATGTTTCACTAAGTACTTGGGCAAGGAACAACTTCTGGTTCATACTGAAGTTACATCTGGCTGTAAGTAGAAATGCAAAAAAGAAAAAGAATTTTAACATTTTTTAATAACTTACTGTAAAAATTTTACTTTAAACACAATTACTTTTTTTTTTTTGCCTGTGGCATTGCAAGACACCTGTATTCAAGTATCTCCTCTTTTTTTTTTTTTTCTGAAATAAAACATGAAATTGCAGGCATTCCTTACTGACACTGGTCCATAACTTCTCTGACCCTGACTTTTGGCCAGCTGCAGTGATTGGAGGTTTTATGTTGAATTGAGAGGGTATTGGTTCTGTCCCTTTGGTTATATGTTTTGTCTAGCCTAGCCAACTTCAGCTTTCTCCAGGGAGGATTCCCTCTCTAATCCTCCATTCCAGAGAAATTATAATCGCGATCTTTTATGGAGAAGGTTACAGGGTAAATATGTATACAAATTCTCTAATTTATTGAACAGATTATACTAATGTGTGCCTGGGGGTCCCAGTGTAGTAAAGAAGCAATAAATGCAGAAAAATACACCTGTGGAATAAAAGCCAGCAGAAGGTATTGCCTGTGTGCAAAGTTTATTGTGGTTTTCAATAAAAGAAAGAACTTTTCAGTGTCATATTAGGTGGGACAGAAAAGTACTATTTTGGATAGAGGGCATTTTCAAACAGTTTATTTCACTGGGTGCAGTTCTCCTCCTTTCAACTCAAATTTCTTCTATTGAGTGAAGAAGTCTGTTTTTAACCAAGAAGGCTTTGAGGGTGTCACATTGTTATGGATGATTTCAGACCATAGAGATTGCAGAGGACTGTTTGTTTTTTTTCGCTATCTTGCTTATAAGATAAAGAGAGTCCAGAACTAGTGATCTCTTCAAGGTCATATAGCTGTGTTTCCCAGGAAGTTGTCTTCTGCAAGCTGAGGTCATGCAGGCTGCTCAGATTAGGGGTTTTCACAGGGTACATGGTTAGGGGTTCTGGGAAGGAACCAACAGGAGTTTTATCTTTCAGAGGATGCCTTCTCCTGAACTTGTGTGCTGTTTCTTTGTTTTCCTCTTGCTCTCTGGACTGGCCTTGAGCTACAGGCATGTTGCAGGGGGTATACTTAGAGGTTCACACCAACGTATGTAGGGTTTTGATATAAGATAGTTAATGAATTGCTGCAAAAATACCTTCAGGCCCACTTAGTTAAGTACTTCTGAGAAGAAGTTGGAGAAAATGTCCGTGTTTCCCCAGGGGAAGAAAGAGTGGTTTAGATTTTGTTTTTGTGAGCAGTTTTGAGGGCAGTAAGAAATTATAAAATGAAGTGCTATGCAAGACACTAGTGAAGTTTGCCATAATCTGCTTTTTGACCAACAAAATGAATTGTATATTAAAGTTACTTATTCTTACTGGACCTGACTTTTTTTTAAAACCTTTGTCATTGTAGTTCCACCAGACACACCAGGAAATATTTCCTGCATTTATTACTTTGATGCTGAACTTAGCTGCACCTGGACTTCAGGAAGAGAAACAAATCTTAGGACGAACTATACTCTTTACCGAAAAATGTAAGTATAGAGTGTACTGGGAACTGGGTTGCTGGGGAGAGACCACCAGCTCCCTTCCCCTTATATCCCGACTTCTGTTTAAAGAAAACCTGGAAACATCATGGAGTTCAGAGTAATGGAATTTCCTCTGTAAATTCCATTGATTTGTGGTTGCAATTGTTGAAAAAAGTTACAATCTGATACCTTTTTTGTAAGCTGTATAAAGAAAATGAGTATTCTCAACCCAATATTCAGTGGACAGATGTTTATGTCAGAATTGATGTTCACTGGTTTCTTTGAAGTAACATTACTAATTAGATCAAAAGCTGAGTGACCCCCGGTGCAGGTGGAGAAATGAAGGCACTTTGTGGGAGTGTTACCCAGAAACTTTCTGTGTTACTTACTATCCTTGTTTTGGATAGTTAAAAAAGTTTACTTGCTCCTCTACTTTAAACAATTCCCAGTTAAAAGTATTAAAGCCCCTGCTACTCTGCTTGACACCAGTAGGGTTTAACCTAGGGACCTTTGGATTCATAAGGTTTCAGTAAAAGAATCCAGAGTTAATTCTCCTTTTTGGATTGCTCGCATCTAGGGATTTGTATTTACAAATAGAAATTATGTCGTCTCATGCATTTTAGTGCTTTTGTGACCCCATTATAGAAGCATAAATACTTGATCCTTTCAATTAAATTTTAAATATTGTTTCGGAGCTTACTTTTTCATAAGTTACTGTGAAAATGGTGAAATCAGTGTTGTCCCAAGGCAGACCTCAGGTACAATTTTGAAGGTGATAGCACGGATTTTGTTCCAAATATACTTGTGAATCTGTTCTTCGTAATAGTGCTGCTTGTAGTGCTGTTTTTCTGAACTAATCAAGACTGTAGGCAATATGATTTCATGAAGAGTTTTCTAAAATGCCTGAAATTGTTCTTGGGAACTGGAAGGAATTCAAACTCCAAAGGAGACATTTTCTTATTGTAAGCTATACTAGTGTATGGTATCTTTTTTATTTAAATGGTAGGGCAGGAGAATATCTTTAGTTTTATCTCCAGTTTTGGCTTGGTGTTTTAGACTTCCACCTTCATTAGGTGGAACTTTCTTACTATTTCTAGTGTTTCTACATTTTATAACTTAGCTGAGTTTGTGAGACAGTAAACTAGAGCAGCCGTAGAAAGTAAGTTTCGATATTGTTTCTTCCTGTACCAGTACAAATTCTTCTTTAACCACACAGTGAACTGCGTTGCAGAACTATTTCCAGTAAAATCTAACCATTGATTTTAATCCAGATAACTCTCCAGCTGAGTTTACCCTATGACTACAAAAGCACTGGTATAAGGGGGCAGAGAGCTGTGGATTTAAACAAACAGCTGTGCATATTAGGGAAGATAGGACTTCTTCCCTTCGCAGCAGTGCAGGTGTACACTAGCTTAAAAATGTTCATGGAATGCCAGCCTCAAACTGTTTTTTGAGTTACATGAATGATCTGCTTGCTTACTGCATAGTGTGAAATATTTAACACAGGCCACATATGTGAGTTTTTACTTGTTGAAGAATTTCTCTCTGGGTCGGTAAAATGAAACAAATTTCGTTAGCGCTGCAGCCCACACTACTTATTGTGAAAGTATATGCTATAAAGGCAGTGTATTGTCAGTGCATTCTTTCAGGAAAATCTGTCAAATTTCTGTTACTTTGTAATAGCTAGACAGTGGTACAATTTGGCTTCCCCCTCCCCATATTTAAAAGTTGCGTAAAAGCTCGTTATCACATAGTTCCATGTGACGTGTTACTGGCTATATCTAGCTGTATTTTTAAAGGAGGTTTTGTGTGGAGTTACATGATTTCAGTTCTGTTTGAGACTTTAATCTAAAATAATAATATCATGTGGATCCCCTATCAAGGCATTTTTACTCTTCATTACTGCTCCTGGAAAGCTGTCTAACTAATTGCAGTTAAAACTAATTGAGTCCGCACAGGCTATCTATATGCATTATGCAGGAGCGGTACAATTACGAAAGAGCATTCATTTGCACAAACATATCATCTAAGGAGAAGTTCACTGGTAAAAATGTCCTGCAACCTCAAAACCACATAAATAATAATTTATATGTTTATGTGTTTATATAAGAGAGACCATCAATCAGTTTGAGTTATTCTATGGAAATTCTCTAATTTCTAACCCCTTTTATTTTTCTCCTTTGTTTTTTAGAATGACAGAAGAAAGGGTGACTCTTCCAAATACAGTGGGCTCCTGCCAAAGCAAAACAGAGTCGTGTTCGTTTTATTATCCAGATACTCCATATAGTAGTTCTTTTTGTTTTCAGGTGAAAGCTGAAAATGTTTTGGGTGAAGCCTCATCAGATTGTGTTCCTATGCCTATGGAAAAAATAGGTAATTAAAAAAAGAGTTAAATAAAGATAAGGCAGTGTATGTTGAGCTGACTGCATCCTCCCCAATTCTTTTTCCCTCTCCATGGTATACACATTAGAAAACGCTGAAAGAAATTTTGTCATCAAAGTTGGTTTATATAGAAGAAAATAATGAAAAAATAATATTTTTCAATATAATAGTTTTGAAACTATTATTTGGGTTTCACTTGGTTTTAAATTGGTTTCAGTTTTGAAGTGCCATCTGATTTTAATTAACTAAAATGATGAAGTCTCTGAAATTACATTTAGGGTTTAATAAAACGTTTCATCTTCCCAATGTTTTTTCATCAAAATTTGGATGCTTTCAATTTAGTTGAAGCAAGTCTCTTGTTATGTTTTAATTGATGGCTTTTTCACGTAAAATTCTTCAGATTGGTTGGTGGTCCAGCAGCAATTTTCAGCAATTTCTTGGTTTTACTGAGAGGAGGTGAAAGATGATAGTGTGCTCTATTCACACTATGAAATGTCTAACTACAACAATATTTTTTTAAGCTAATGACTGACACATCCATTATAAATTACTACGTTTTTTATTATTAGCAAGTAAAGGCCATATACTAAAACTTTTTGTCAAACTAAGTGGTATTTGGACTGTGCTTTTGTATTTTTGAGTGGTACTAGATGTCAGCGTGATATCTGGCTATAAATGAATATTGATATTATAATTTTTCCAGGTCCGCCCATCATTTACTCTGCTGTTCTACTGTGTGGTTAGGGAAGCTAAAACCCCACCTGTTCTGCGATTCCCAGGAGCAATAATAATAATTTGCCTACCTTTTCTCCCTCTGCGCTGTGCTGCACTTTCCTCTGTTCATTTTGGTGTAGTTAATTAGCAAGCCTTTTAGCTGAGTGGTTTTGCTGCAGCACTGCATCAGCTCTCCAGCCGTACGCTCCTTTACTCCCTGTGTTCAGACCTGCTGAGGCTCCTCATTATTTTCTACTCGCTCTGTACCAGCCATCTCTTTTCCCCATGCCAGTCCGTCCGTCTCTTTGTCTCCTGCGCCCTTCTCTGCTTCTCAAATCCTTTTCAGCTGAATTCTTCCCTCATCTGCAGTTTGGACCTGACTTTGGCATCTCAGCTCCGCTTTGTTTCTTTTCCCTGATGTTGTCTCTGAGTAGTATGATTCAGTGCTGATACAGATGGAAGAAATCTGCACATCTGTTTGAGAGTGAGTTTGTCAGCATTAAATCAGTTATGTGTGCAATCTCTCTTATAGTTAACTTCCCATATGAGGGGTTATGTCTATAAAGTAGACCATCATGTGAATACTCTGATAGGATGTATGCTATTGGGATAATAATTAAGCTTCTTGGAACACACATAGACAGAGCAATTCTGAGCTTTTATAGAAGCATTTTCCCCTGTAAATGTTTTTGTTTCTCCATTCTAGAGAAATTTGAACCTCCTGAAATACTTTCAGTTAAAAAAATCACTGGTATAAAGCAGTTGCTTACAGTGACCTGGAAAATGCCTGAGAAGATTATCCCTTCACAAGATTTAATTTGCCAGATTCATTACAGAAACTTGTATTCAAACTCTTCGGTAAGCTACATAAATTTTCTTTGGAATGTTAGCTTCTTTGTGACTAATTTCTTAATGTTATAAAAGGCTAAATAGAAAAAATGCAACAGGTAGTTGGAAATAATGTTTAAAACCTTGTTATTTTAGTGGAGCAGAATCAGGTGTGCATGATCTTAAGATCATGGTTTTGCTGTCCAGGATTAATTGTTCTCTTCCTTTTGGTCAATGCCTGTTTTGGTACATACCATATTTCTGAATATATTTCTGCAGAAGACTAAGAGATGACCTTAGACTAAAGGGTTACACACACAGTCAGTCAAAATATTTTATTTTCCTGTTGCATTATGGTGATCAAAACAGCATTTGCTCCCAACCACAACAGCTGAGTCAGATTAAGATGTACTAATGATACATGAATTTTCAAGTGAATTAAACAACAAATTTTGAAACATGGAAAATAAGGGAAGTTATTTTTCTGAGTTTGTCTTTCAGACCCTTAAATTGAACTCTTACAGAAAAAACGGTTTTTAGTCATTTGCTTCTTTCGCATGGCCTATTCCAACGCACCTCGATATGGAAGCAATTCTGTTTGCAGTCTTACTGTTTCCTCTTCCAGATTTAAGAATGGGCCAGGTTGTTTGACTTGTGTTTTTAAGTTAATTACACTGAGATGTTTGCCTTGACCTTACTATTTTATACATTAGATGTAATTCTGGGAGAGAAGAATTCATTGGGGTAGCTAATAGTAGTCCTCAGAGCTTAAAAAAGTTCCTGATACTAAAGATGTTTCTAATTAGCATCCTCCTCACATTCTCATAGCAAGTATCTTTACTATAGATATGACTTATTAATTGTTAGATTCATGATATAATATTTGAGGTGATCTGAATAGCAGGAGGGCTCAGGTCCACCTGGGACATTAGAAACTGAACTAATATATTTTTAAAAGACCTGTTCGGGATGTTTGTTCTTTTGGAGTCAAGACACTGGTGTCCTTGTGCTTCCATGCACATATGAGATCCTTCCCAAATGTTGAAAATATTCATGTTTTTGTGAAGTTACAGCATTATTGTGTATTACATCTATTTGTCAGCATTGTCATAAGAAATCACCTGTCTACTTTTTCACTATCAAATACAGTCTACATCTAGTTTCTTCTTCAGAACTTACTTGCATTTTTCCACAGGCATTCTGGAGAAAAAATAGTAGCCATGATCAGTAAAGACAAAAATCCAGTGAGTTTAGTTCTGTAGGATCTTAGACAGGCATGACTCATAGTTTTGTCTGTATCCAATCCAATGGCAATGGCCAACAAAGACAGCCTCAAACCATCAGTTAGATATAGGAGCTGTTTTTCTGTCTGTCAGCACAAACATGAAAAAAAAAAAAAAGTTGTTTGTGCAAATTATATTTTCTTGACCCTTTAAGCCTTCCTACCAAAACAATCTAAATATTTTTTTCTGAATTGTTTTTACTGAGTGAAAAACGGATGATGTATTTTTCTACTTGCAGATACTAAGTTTCTAATTATAATTAAATATTGTTAACAGCCTTTTGGCAAGTAACTAAAAGCTAGTCTGGGGTGTCTGCAATTCTATTTCAGGTTCTGCAGGAGGTTGATAATAGTTTTGAAGCCTTTTTTATTGCGGGTTGGCTAAAGATTCCATCACCTAGCAGTTGTTTCTAGATCCCTGAATTCATTCTCATAGAAGAACAAGTTTGACAATAAGTTTCTTGAAATCAGAATGGACTAAAATTTTGAGTTTCGTTAGGCAGTGCACTTCCCATTATGGTGTTCAAAGGAGTGGATGTCTGCATTTTGTATTGTTACAGTTTGATTCACTTTTCATTTGAAGATTCAACTGTTTGAAGACAAGAATTTCTGCACAGGTTTTTGGCTCCATTGTCATGTAAATCTACATGACATTACTGCTTCAATTTGTCTCTCAAGACAGAATCTTCCTTATTCCAAAACTTATCTTTGCTAACCTTGCTAGAATTTAGCTAGCTTGAACATTTTGTTTAGTGTCTTTCCATGTCAGTTATCTGAAATTTGAGAGGAGGAGACTTGTTAATTATTGATTAATTTTTGCAGTTTGGAGAGAAGGCATTGTATTAGTGTAGTGATTGTATCAGTTGTCCTGTACAAAAACATTTAAATCTTTCTATAGTTCCTGTTGTTTTCTTCTACTTCCCGTTGTCAGTGCAGTTGGGTTGATGCATCAGCTCCAGCTCCTGGTTTTCATGTCTTCTTTTACCTTTTGTTTTGGAACAACAGTCTAGCTTCTGACTTCCATCAGTGAGATGTCAATGGGTTCCTTTTAAGATGAGGAAATTACCCATCCTGTCATCACTTTTCCAAGAAGATATTGCATCAGTTATTTCTCATCCTCTTGTCTTCCTGCACGACTTAAAGGCCCCATCTTCTTTTTTCTCTGGTTACCAGAATTTTTTGTGTTTTCATTGCTTTTTTCATTTTAGTCATATGCTGATAATCCTTGGAATGGCCTGCAGCCATGCTGTGGAATGGCTAAGAGCTAGAAGACCCTGTAACTCAGAAAGGAAAAACAAGAAAAGAAACAAGTACTCAGCTGGCTCACAAGCTGCAGGCAATCGCTGCTTCCCCAGGGATGCTTCTGCTGTGAGGTGGAGCTGGACCTAGGACATTGCAGTGATACTGGCTTTGGCAATACCCATTTTCTTCCCACCAGTGGGAACTGCAGTCATCCAGCACCTCCTGTGCCAGCACAGCTGCTCTAGAACCGTGTGTGAGCTGCACACAGTTCAAGCCACAGGTCGGTCAGTACAGACCTAGTTTTGGCTCGAGTTTTGCAAATCCTGGAGTTTTGCAGGATGAGTGAAAATGCTACACAGAAAAATGAAATATGAAACAAGTAATTCTGAGTTTCAGAGGAGTGAGGTGGGAAACATGAAAACTACATCCTTTGTGTTTTTTAAAAAACTACATCATATATCTACATGCAGTCTTACAGCATACAATTTTTGTTCATGTATCTACTTTTAGGAATTTGTCACTGTCCCACTGAATTCTGCAGAGAAAACAGGATCATGTAATCTTACAGGTCTGTGGGACTCCACAGAATATTCAGTTGCCATTCGGTGTATCAGTGTTGTGTCGATATTCTGGAGTGAATGGAGTAGAGGGAAAACTGCAAGCACAGAAGAGAAAGGTAGGCTAACCGTTTAACAAGTTTTTCTTAGGTTGTACTTTGAGGCTTTAGGATTTAACAATGGAAAACTGTATTTCAGCATGTTATCAGTCCATTTAATTGAGAATTCTGTTATTTAAACAGAACACCTGTATTTTGTTTAAATACAGAAGAGTGAAAACTGAAAGACAAGATCAAGGAGGGGAGATCTGAAAGGTGATACAAACAACATAGGGCTAAGAAAATGGGTAAATAGAGAAGAAAGGAAAATTTAGAGTGTAGATGGAAACTGAACATTGCTAAGTAGGATAGTAGCAGAAACGTAGTGTAGCAAGTACGTCCAATAAAATGAAGTACAGGAAGAGAAATTAAATTGCCAGTTATAAAACAAGATGAGAAAATCTCCTCTAGAACTTAACAAATAAAAGAGAGCAGAAGGAAACTTATGGAAAGAGAGAAGCTGTACTAATTAGAGGAAAATGGCACAACATTACACAAGGGAAAACTTCTTTTTAGTAAGTTCCTCTCAGGCTGTATTTTTGAAATGTTTTGATTGTTTTTACCGCATTACACTAACTTTTTAATATAACAACAAATTTCAAGGTATTTTTGTGTCTTTAAATAGCTCCTTCAGAAAAAGTGGATTTGTGGAGGGTAATTGAGTCTTCACACTCAGCTGGAAGTAGATCTGTACATCTTATGTGGAAGGTATATACTCTTTTTGTGAACTGATAATCATATTTGTATCCTGCAGCTGATATTGTGTTGAAGTATTTTAGTGTTGTAGAACTTATAACTGCCAGGGGGTTTCGCTGTCTTCAGAAAAAAACCTTGCTGAACTAAAGCAGAATTGAAAAGGCTTTTGTTTACTGAATGGTAGTTGAATAGAGTTTTGTATTCTGTGCAGAAAGCAAGGGTTCAATTGTGTTCAGATCACTGGAAAATCTGATTTAAAGTCCTTACAACTGCTCTTAAATAATACGGCTTATCAAAGTCTAGTAGAGTGACGAGAGGCTCTTTGCGTTTCAAATCTCAGTATTTGACTTTTGAACCTTTCCTTCAATGAAATCGTTGCAGCTGACTGTCCTGAAGATGGGACTGAAGAAAGTACCTTGCTCGTCTAAATATAGTATAATAATTTTGTAATTTATCTGGACTTTTAAATAAAGTATATACTTTTCATTACACAAATAACACTGTGAAACACTTACTACTGCATATTTTTTTAATAGCCATTAAACAGCTTTCCACCTTCTGGGAGAATTCTTGGCTATAAAATACAGTATTTTCCAGAAAACAATGCTGCACTTAAAATGACAAACATCTCTACCGATAAGAAAATTATTTTACTTTTAAATGAAGAGGCGTATATAATATCTATTACTGCCTATAACTCTGCTGGAAATTCTCCTGAAGCTATTTTGAGGATTCCATCCACTGATGAAAAAAGTAAGATTTCTCAATATCATAATATATTTTTCTCATTAACAAAAAATGATCTTCCTGACGTACGTTCAAGTTCTGTTACAGTGGAAGCAAAATTGTGCTAAGGACTTTTGTCATAGTTTTATCTATGGAACTGTTCTTATGTACAAAGCTGTGTAGTCCATTACTTTTTACTAGAACAATATTATCTGGTTGTTGTATTTTGCTATCGCATATCAAGTTTTTGTTATAGACTATTTTTGTTCCGAGAGACAGTTGTTGAGATATCAGCACTTTCTGATGTCTTATTAGAATTTCTATTTTATTACTTTCTGAGAGATTTTTGTTGTTTTTTTTTTTTAACCTTGGACCTCCCCAATAAATTTATAGAGTCCCATCCAATTCTGTCTTATCCCCCTACTAGGTCATAAAACTGGTTACCACAGGGCATTACTGCAGTGCATTTAATAATATCATTCAACGATGTGTTTAATAGAAGTCCCTAAGATGCGTCAATGGAAGCAGACAGAGAAACATTGTGTTTGTTCTCATTTCATATGTATTCCCAAAGTACACCATCCCACCCACTGCCATGGTCAGGAAGCTGGTCTGCTCTAGCACAATAATTGTGGTTTTTGGCTCTTGCATTTAATTCTGATATCACTGTGAGCCATGTATTGCAACATCCTTCTGCCTACCCATGATCTGTCAGAGAGGTTGCATTTGACACACTTCAATTACTTCTCCTACATCAGTTGTTCATGGTATAAAGGCAAGTGTACCTCTGGAACTGCTCAATCAAATTCCAGTCTAATCAGAAAACTGGATATGTAGACATGATGTCATCTTGTCCTGGAGGTTGCTGACTACCTCTCTATCCACTTCTGTATACCACAATAAATATTTTTCTCATTTTTCCGTGCTATGACATGCTTTTTTTTCCCTACATGTCATCTCTTTTCATTTTGCTTTACCAAATCTTTTTTCCCTCTGATTTACCAGGTTGGGTTTTCACTCAGACTGTCAATACTTTCTGAAGATTGATGGTTCACTTTTGCTTCACAGTCATTCATGACCTCTCTGACTTGATTTACTGGTTTCCTATTGCCTTTGTCGTCTCACTCAAAACTTGCTTATGTGCAGTACCAGTAAAATTGGTAGTAAATTGGTTTGTAAAATTTTACAAACTGTAACATTCAGATCCTAAAAGAGAGACTAGTCTTTGATTCTGTATGTGTAAATCTTCTTGAGTATCATCTCCTCAATTCTCCCTACCCCCCTTTTCATTGTAGCAATTCTTACATGCTTCATTTTAAAGTATTTTGAGTACATGCATGTGAACATAGGTATAAAGTAACTTGTTAAATGTTTTTTTAACCCTGAATACTTCCGATACTCTTTTAAAGACACAGTCTCAGCTTGCTATAATTGAATAGTTTTCTTGCTGCATTTTTTGTGAAGATAGATTTGCTGACATTTTCTGTTCAATTTTTAGCTCCTCAGATTATTGAAAGAGTGAGGACCTTTACAACAAATGAAGAAGTGGTTGTGGAATGGATAGCCTCCGAACCAGACGTAGCCAAATATGTAGTTGAGTGGTACGAGGAATTGGAAACAGATCCTTTTAGTAGATCATGGCAATATGTATCAAATTCTACAAACTGGAAAACTAATAAAAGTATGTTCATTTATCAGTTGCAGCTGTAATAATGTGTATATATATGTGTATTTATGTATATTTATTTATAGGTAGACTGGAAAAAAACAAACAAGGATCAATTCATCCATCTTTCCTCAGACCATTAAAAGAAAAAAAAACAGTATTATGTACTTTATTGAAATCTTCGCATATAATTTAATAGCAATTTTAACTCTCAAATTTTCAAGCAACATGCAGGATGGTGTTTGCTCCCATATAAGATTAGGCTACAGATTTCATGTTTAAGCAGTTCTGTGGCTTGATCTTATGCCATAAATCTTCCAGTAGGGAGGCCTATAACAGATGTATGCTATTTTAGTAGAGAAATCTAGAACCAAAAAAATGAATTTGAAGATGGGAAAAGATCATGTGCTTTCCTATGTGTTTGAGAGAGAGCAAGAAACCTGAAGAGGATTTGAAGGAGAATTCTACTTTAAAATAAGCAAGTGGAGTGATTGGTCAATCTGGCATGTTAAGTATCACATAATCATATTTGTATTGTGACCTAAGGCATTTCTAAGAGGTTTCGGTGTCCTTATAATGCAGTGACAAATAGGTGAGGATCTGCTCATTTTTTTTTGTTTTAGAGGCTGACTTTTCTTTAACAGATAATCTGTCTAAGTAGCAATGTTTTGGCTATGTGTATGTGGTTTCAATGAAAAACCAAACGATGTGCAGAGTTCAAGAGATATGTGCAAAGGCAAAACTGTGAATTTTGGTGTGAATATCCCATGCCCATTACATTTAGTGAGTTATTCTTTTTATGTTTAGTTTTTTTTTTTTTTACAAACACAGGGATAATGGTGAAAATGTTTCATATAATGTATGTGATAAGTGAATTTTGGATTATTAGTTCTTTGGTTCTCCATGAAATGAAATTTATCAAATTTGAAAGTTGTTCTTGGTCTTGAGTCTAATGCTGAAAGCAATTTACTGTGAGAAATAGATGCTCTTTATAGCTGTTCTCAATGAATATAAAAAACCAGCTTTCCTCCTCAGCCTGATTAGGAAATCTTTGTTCACTGTAAGCACAAGTCACATTGGAAATGTCAAGGCAAATTCAGGTCTGATTGTGACGTTCTTTTGTGGAATTATTTTAAGGACGACATGTGGGCCCATCGTAACTTTTGCTGGGTTGCAATGAGCGTAAGGGACTGAAAAAACAGCAGACAGCAGATATAATGCAAGGATAGCCACAGAACAAGCTGTGGATCTTGAGGAGGAATGGTCTAGGAAACCCCTTGCACTCGTTTCATCCCATGGAGTATAAAGACACAGACGTGTCCTCTCAAGAGTTGATGAGGGTTGCTTGTACTTAGGGAGCGCACCCTGTTGATTACTTGGCTGCTGGGTTGTTCAGAGTTCAAAACTTCATTTCACAGAAGCTTGAACTATGTCTTGAAACATATAAAATTCTACTGCAGAGATTTCATTTGTACAATTGTACTTCTGAGTCAAGTTGGTTAGAAGCAGATCTGCAGTTGGCATAACTGGAACATCAATGTAAAGTTAAGACCTGGGGCTCCATTGTGCCTTTTGTGTTGTTTGGTGCATAAGACAAAACTCTCTTCTGCAGAGCAGCAAACCTAAAGATACGTGAAATTAAAAATATTCCAGGAAGTATCATTTAATACTGGTTATTTGAAAATAAAAACTTCCTCTAAAACCTTAAACTTTTATGAGATGAATAAGTGGCTTCATATAGAGAAAATAGAGGTCTTTACCAGTATATTTAGAACAGCACTGCAATTTATTCTACTTTCATTGTCAGCACTGCAATTTATTCTACTTTCATTGTGTTAATCTCACATAGAGAATTTTATATAAATATTCCTTTTTTCATTTTACAGGAAACCTTAAACCATTCATATGCTATAACATCTCAGTGTATCCTCTCTATGGAAATAAAGTAGCAGCTCCATATTCCATACAAACTTATGTTCAAGAAAAAAGTACGTATTTTAAACTAATAATATTGTGAAAGGTGTGTTGTAGTCTGTTTCTCAGGGTGTATTATCGCTGAGAAATTTGGTACTGGCATTACTGAAGGAGAGGTGTAGATGCTGAAAAAACCCAGGATTTGGGCTTCCTGATTTCTGTTCATAGATCAGCTAATGAAAGAAAATAAAATTTTTCAGTAAAGAAAATTTGTACCATGTGATACAGGTACACTGCCGCTTGAATCCACTCCTTTGTTGTAAAGTTTACATACTGTGTACAAAGCACTTGGAATAGCTTGGTATAGCTACAAACATGAAACCATGAAACGCTTTTTAAAATTTTTTCTCTCTTAAATGTCTTAGCTCGTTTAGACACATAATTAGACTAGATTTTAATGTTTGACTGCATTTATCAGTCCTAATTTGTGAAGAATTTCTACTCACAGAATAAAATGGATGGTTTGAAAAGTTCGCTCTTTGTTAAATTTTGTCATCTAACAAAATATTTGCAATCCTGCTTGTAAAAAATGGTAAGAAGCCATCATGTTTGCGATTGGATAGAAACTGTGGATGAAATAGTATTGGAAGGGGGGTGGAGGGGATGAAGGTTTCTTTATTTGTAGAAGTTTAGTGATTTATACAGCCAGCTGTAAGAATATAATTTACTGGTATTTTTAAGATTTCAGGTGAAAATGTCAATTTATGTGTGCGCGTATATAGGTCTATGTAAGTGTGCACACACACATAGTACAATGTGCTGCCAAACAGCATAGGAGGAGGTAATGGAGCATCATATGCTTGAGTAATACTTACTAGCACAGTTAGAACTTTGTTTTGAGTACTTTCCTGTTCATAGGGAGCTGTGACTGTACTAAAAGTTGTCAGATAATGGGAAGGATGATATTTGTTTTAAAGTTGAGGAACAGAGAAGCCTTGCTTCAAAGTTAGAAGTGATGCACATGAGGTTGTATTGTGTAAGTAGAAAGACTTTGTCTAACATAATGGGCAAAGACTGGAGGCCCCCGTTGAATCTCAACTTAGCTGAAGACATCCTGCATACACAGTGGCCTTGCACCTGAGTTCCCCCTTGAGTGCATAAGGATGTTTTACCTCCTGACCTGTCTCTGATGCTGTGAGGATAGAACCTTTTAATGGTCTTGAGGTATTCGGATGCAGTAACACTGAGAACTGTGCAATGGCCAGAATAGGTGAGGGGAAGTATTATCAGAAGAAATCACACATTAAAGACAGTGAGAAAGTTAAGGGCTATACCAGACAACTAAGATGACATATTTACTTGTACATTTGCTGTCCCTAATATTACTGGTATGCATGAAGTAACACAGATGGTTAACATTGCAGCACTTAGACTATTGTACTACTTTTTCTAATTTATAATGCTTCTGTGTAGAGCCATCAGAAGGACCTGTGGCCGACACAGGTATTCCAGGGAAAAATGAAGTTACAATAAAATGGAAAGAGATTTCAAAGGATAAAAGAAATGGCTTTATCAGTAACTATACAATATTTTATAAACCTGAAGATGGAAAAGAACTGAGTAAGTATATGTTAAACATCAACGCTTCAACAGGGTTATGACAACCTGCTGTCTGAAGATAGATAGTTGTTTTCATAGTTATTAGCACACTTTGTATGTTATAAATATGTCTGAAAATACTGATACTTAAATGTGGCTTACATAAAGGTTAAATATTTTTTTAGGTTTTATTGAAATGATGGAGTGTTTTAGTGAATAGTCCCTGCTTTAATGCTGCGCATGTATTCTTGCTCAGTTTCTTTTGTTTCTGAACTTATTTTGTACAGCACTGCTTACTCTCAATTCATCTTTTTTAAACATGGTAGCACAGCCATGACTGTTGATCATATCATCCTTTCTGCTTCTCGGATGCAAATCTGATGGATCTCCAGGTGATAAATTGAGTCAGTGTATGGCATTACTGTCATTCCTCTCCCCTTTCCAGACCAGGATGGAAACTGATATATCATAGAATCATAGAATGGTTTAGGTTGGAAGGGACCTTAAAGACCATCTAGTTCCAACACCCCTGCCATGGGCAGGGACACCATGAGAAGCTTTTTGCAGCTTGTTCTCTGTTAACAGTAAAAAAATAAAATTTGCAGGATTATGGCAAATTAAAGAATTTTCTTTGCTAGATACCTGCTGTTTTCTCCATTTACATATATACTAGTCTCCCGCAATCCTCAAATCTCTCTTCCATTGTGACACGCTTCTGAAACCAATGGACAAAGTCGTGACAGAAGTAGAGGAGCTAAAGTGGAGCTAAAATGGAGCTAAAATATATTGGAGAGTCATAGGTCCTGTGCAAATTCATTAATTTGAACCTTGTGAGGGTTCAGTGAATTTATGTTCCATGCATGTCCTTGGAAGGATGTCTTTCCCAAGCCTTCAGCTTCTGGAACTCTATGGTAAAAATTTTCTAGTAAAAATTTTTTTACAGTCAGTTTTGTAATGAAAGCGAAATAGCAAATGATAGCCAAGAAGCTAAAATAACCTGCCAGGAAATAGTTATTTGGACATAGCTTTTAGATTACTTTCTTCATCTGTGCTTGCTTTTCTGTGCTTGGTATTGCTTTTCTGCTCTGGAGGCTGATAGCATAACTTTTTGAGCATATTCTTAATCTAATTCAGGCATAGTATCCATACAAGGTGTCAGTATAATCCTATCTATTCAGAGCTTCTCTGGCCTAAATCTTGGCAGAATATTTTATGAGAAGGGTTTTGATGACCTAAATTTGTTGTTCCTAATTAGTTTATGAAGAATGCTATTGGATCATTCAGTGCTTCAGAATTTTTCCTCTTTTGTTTTAGACATGGCTGTTAGCAGACACCTAACATAATCTTTTTTAAAAAAACTCTCAAACTTACAGATCTAGTGATGTCTTCAGTTGCTTCTGCATATCCAGTTTGGAGCCAGGGCAAGAGTAATCTTGGTAATTTTTAAATTAGAAAGAGGAAGCTGGTTATTTCTGTCAGATTCAATCCTCTACATGCAATTTTTTTCTGCCATGTTGGTTTCTGAGTAATTTAATACTGACTGCTTTGTGGGGGTCATCCTCAAGACAAGCAGCCTCATGTTGTGGAGCCATATGTCTCCATATCACTTCTAACATAAAGCAGATTGTGCCCATTTTAGGGGTTCAGATTTGTTTCTTTAGGAAATTAGTTTTAAAAAACAGCTCAAGGGAATTAAACTTAGATGGCAAAACCCTACTGTATTCATGTTTTTTGAGGCTTCTCTGATGTCATATCTTTTGATAAGAATAGAGCAAGGAGTTTGTGCGAAGGGGACTTCACTGATGGCCTTTTAACTCTAGAACTTCACTTTCCTCTCCTTGATTTAAGAGAAACTCTATTTAATCTCAGGGTATATTGCAGCATATCTATTTTCTGAGGTTTTCTTGGCTGAACTGAACGATGACATGAGTTGGCTTTGAGTTTACGCACCAGAAAATGTTTTAGTGACTTTAATTTCATAATATGAACATGCTTTTAATACTGTTTGTAGACATAGAATGTTATGATATATGTCCTGCTTAAAAAAATGTAAAAGTGAAGCACATCATACTAATTCTGGTAATGGAGAACGTATTGGAAATGTTGAGTTCTATTCAGAAAAGCATTTTGAAACTTGGAAAAAAAATCCGATAGATTTTTGGCTTTCCTCTGACTTTATTGGGGTGATATCCCAGTGCTGATAGATTGCACCCTTTTGGATGATCAGTGTCTAACTGCATGTACTAGTAATATAGTTAAATTTCATGAGCTGCAGAAACTATTTTAAATTTTTAATTTCTGACCCTAGGTTCCAGGAAATAATTTTCTCAAATTGCTGTTTTCAATGATAAAATGAAATACAGGAGGTTATAATCTGCCTATATTTAGTATGAGCAAAAAAATGTGTATTTATTTTTAAAAGTAAATACATAATAATTTTTTTTTTCCCTAAACTTTTAAGTAGCATAGATAAACATTTTTGGGTAATTTAAGTTTTCTCTCTCAAAGGACGGGTAACATTGCTTTGTATTTTAAGTTGTCTTTAAAATACTTTGTGATCTATCATTGTAAAAGATGATAAATAAGTGTACAGTTCCCTGATGTAACACTATTTTGTGTGTTTATTGACATAAATCTTCTCCTGAAAAGATGAAACAGTGAACTCTGATGTTCTGCAATACAGACTGAAGTCCTTACAGGCTAATACGCAATATACGGTCTATATTATGGCAAGCAATGAAGCTGGTGGAACCAGTGGAGAGCCAAAAACCTTCAAGACTTTGAAATTCAGTAAGTAATATTCCAGGTTAGTTATTGCTATTTGAAAACCAGATTTGGGAGTAAGAAATATAGGACATTACCGTTTAGGCATCTGTTAATTTCTTTTTTTTTTTTTTCAGTTAGTGTTAAAACAAGGAAGAATTACCAACACTAGCCGAATTTAACTCAGTTTCACTGATCATCTCACAGACAAAAACCTCAGGTTTAGAAGTCAAAACCCAAAATCTTTATTTTGCTGTCAATAAAGCTGTGGAATGCTACAGATGTTTGTGGAAGCAATAGTTTGTATGTTGTCAATTATGGGATGGGTTGTGGCCAGTGTGTGCGTGGAAATATCTTTTCCTACTTCAGCCAGATTTTACCAAGGAGTTTGGTATGATGGCTGCAGGTCAGAAGTTCAGACACTTTCTCATTTTTACTTCTGGAAGAATATTTTCAAAACATACATAAATTGTCATCGTGGTGGCCAAACTGAAATATAAAAAAGTGCATGAGCTATCCTTAAACTTGCCATGGGACTTGAAGCTAATCTATTTTTTTTTTTCTCCTGTAAATTCATCTGCTAGTTTGCTACTCAAATGCAAGTTAAGTTAGGCTGTTCTGAGGTCTGGTCTCTATTGCTGTCAGTCCAGAGGTAGGTACTTGGAAACTAGCTCAGAAATCTCTGCACTATTTCAGTCAGAGTAACTGCATTCTTTTGTGTATTTAAAACCTATCATCTCCTGCATTGAATTTACTGTTTATTTTGTAGTAACAGGTAGAAGTGGCACTATATGGCAGTTTTAGGTGACTCTAAAGCAGCAAGTGCCCAGAGAGGTGGTAGACTCTTCACCCTAGGCGACTTTCAAAGGTTGGCTTGGTATGACCCTAACAAACCTGATTCTAATTTCAAAGTTGGACAAGGTGACCTACAGATGTCCTCTCCAGTCTGAATTATTGTGTGATTCTATTAAAGAAAGGAAATTTTAAAATGCAATATATGTGTTCCTGAGATATCCTGTGAAGTCTCATTATGAGCTGCTCTTCTGGCTCAGTAACTGTGACTTGTTGGATTCAAAAGACTCATCTTTTGACAGGCTGTACAATGAGTACCATACAGTATTCTGAGTAATTTTGGCTGGTTTTGACAGAGCTCTTTACAATCGTGCTAATTAGGTGAGCTGGATGTTGAAAATTAGCTGCGTTAAGTGAATACGTGAAGAAATGATAAACAGCTGTGTGTTGTTTTTTTTTTTCCCCCTCTAAAGATAAAGAAGATGTTATTTTCATTGCTCTACCTGTTGGATTAAGCATGTTG